>LUGF01023755.1:66882-115590 GCA_001625245.1 Calycopis cecrops
CCCCAACCAAGCCGTGAAGTATTACAATAACGCTGGCTTATTTTACTGCCAAAATAATAAAATAATTAGTCTAGATATTTAAGATTTTTCATGAGCTATAAATGTTCTATTCTCGGTTTCCAAAGTCCGAAAAAAAAAACGCGGGCGCTTGACGTGACATTTAGATTATATATAATATAGCATTTTTTGAATTTTCTGTGACATCGTTGCTTAACTGTAAAATTTGTACTCAACTCTCATCCTTTATTGAGAATCTGTTAAAGTATTAGGAGCAAGCACAATATATCATCATGAATGTTATTATGTTCCTTATGTTGCTTAATAATTATTTTAATAAAATGTATATTGTGGTGAGAAATAAATTCTAATTTTATTATTATTACTATTATTATTAATGTTTTTGCTGCATTGCAGCCATCTCGTCTCGATTTAAGATGAGATGGCTGAGAAAGTATCGTCGTACTGACGCACCTACGTGTGATTGTGGCTAGACGCTTGTGACACGATAGTGCCTAATAGCCTTTAATAGACAATTTTCGCAAGAGTAATGCTGGATTGCAGCTAAATTGGGCGACCAGGACCGAGCTACTCGCCAAGTGACAGCTTTCGAGATTCGTGTGGTTTCTGTAATTCCAGTGTAACATTGGAAGGGAGTGGGAGACAACTCTACAAGGATTACAACACTAGACAAATATGGCCAAATAAATGGTCTCAGCCTAGTAGTAGTCAAAATGTTCTAACTGTTCTTTTGCGTTGTACCATTAAAAAAAATCGTTACATGCTTAATACCATTATATCCTTCGCTACTAGACGCTATAAGCAAAACTGGCTATGAAGATTGTTGCTATTCAGCTGATGGAAGGAAGATCTTCGGGTACGAAATGAATGAACCTATTAAAATAAACAATAAAGATAAACAGTTTCATAAGAATACATTAGAATATTATGTAGTTAAATATATATCTAATTTTTGCAAATTTTATGTTAATAGGTGCCGCATTATAATAAGTTTAATTTAATATTTTTTTTTATGATAAATTAATATAACTATTAATTAAAATAATTAATAGCACGATAATTATGTACAATAAAATGTAATTATTTAAATTTTTGCGGGTAATAGTATTGATAAGGAGAATTAAAAGTTTCTTTATCGGGTACCTATCGTTGTTATGATAGTGATAATTACTTTTTTGTATCGATGAAGCTAAAAGGGTCAAAATTATGTACCTACATAGATGATATTTAAAACAAAGTTGTTGCAGGATACTCAAAAATGATAACAAACAGAACACGTTTTCGAATTTGTAAAAAACAAAAACAGTTTTTAGATTTTTGTCTATAATATATTTGTTTATTTGCGCGCATCACGCAAAACCGGCTGCACGGATTTGGATAATATTGTATCAATCTATCGAGAAAAATCCCTTAACGACACAAACCAAATTTCACACCATTCATTCCATTAGCTTAGAATAGTTATGGAAAAATAAAAAAAAAAAAACTCGTGCCAAGGTCTTTGTGACTTGTCAAGACACAAAGTTCCATCAAGAGCAGAAATTGAACCAAATTGATACTGTATTGAAACAGGTAGGTTTTATATCGTAGGGAGACAAACGGTTAATCGGAGTAGTTTGCTGGCTCCCTTTCCAAGGAAGCAATGTAGATGGAGAAGTGACAGAACAGAACATGGTAGGGCAAAATAATACTTACTAAACCAACCAAAAATTATCATAAATTAAAAGAAATCTCATTACAAAGAATAACCTTAATTTACGTTTATAAAATGATAGCTACCTAACTAACAACTAAACATGCACGATACGTACGCGTATCAACAGTTTGAGATATAAATTAAGATTGAAATAACTTCTACCTATATTAAATTAAATAACATATATATGGAGTTAAATGATCAAGGAGAGAGATTCCATGTCCATTTGTCGGAAATTTACCGTCCAAATGATTAAGAATTGTACCATTTATGAGTATTTATTTGATAATGTATGCCGTATCGTTTGAACATAACCCGTCCCTCGGTGATTGGTTTTTTATTCAGTAGTATCGTGATTATGCTAATTCGGTGATGTCCGTTCGCTCTCCGAGTTTCCCACGAATGGCGACAGTGGGTCTAGATGTGGTGTCGTTGACCTCATTGGAGTTTTTAGGCAGAATGTTTGTTATAGCATTGATTGTTTTAACGCACTTCTTTAATATACCGCAACGTGTACAGTGCGCGAAAAGTCATCGAAAATCAGTCAAGTTATTTAGGTTCGATTTCGCACTATGACCACCCTAGGGTCTGGGACCATTCTGAAATGCCCCGTGTTTTGAATAATTTGATCCATTTTTTGATATTTTCTATTTTTTTTATATTTGGTCCCCTCTAACATCATATCGTTCAAGGCCACTCATGTCTTAAAGAGAGATAAGAAATCCGCAGCACAATTTTAGAAGAACCTTGCTCAATAGTGGGAGGAAAAACGAACAATATAATAACGCATAATATTAACATAATTAATACGTTTTAATTAAACAATGTATAAATGTTTTCTGCGTGATTGTAGGCTTAATAAGTAATTAATTAATTATGCATTTTTTGGTATATTTTTTATTATACAGGTTTTAGATTTTTTACTACCTTTTACATAGATAAAAATTAATATGGATAATTAAGATTACCTACACACATATATTTATTTTTATGTATTGTCTATTTTTATTGCATTTTTATTATTATTCTATTTATTATATTCTTTATGTATTTACATTTATTAATTAGGGGCTATTTTATCAGTTGGTAAATGTGTATAGCTAAAGGAATAGATAAATTATTTCAATGTCTTTAAATAGATCTCATCATTTAATTTCAAGAAGTTCTTATTATTATCATTTTATTTATGTATCAGTCGTCATTCAAGTTTCACATTCAATGGCACTACCAGATGCGATAGAGGCATGTATATTCAAGCGCAGAATGTGGGGTCGCGAGTTCGTGTCCGGGTCCACCCAAAAACTATTTCCAAATTATAATAAAAGTACAGAGAGGTTGTGTAGTAGTCGAGTGCAGAGTCGAGGCACATCCATACAGCACCTTCGGCCGACGTTGCTGATTTCGTTCTTGCCCATCGTGTCATGTCGGACTGATGTCCTATCGGAACAGCCAATGAGAGAACAGACTTGTGCCTATGTTGCCTTGTTGTGTTTTATCGCAGGGGAATACATTTACATATGATATGATAATCCCGGGTGGCCCCTAGACCTACATATGTCGGACACGACACTTGGGAGTGCAATACTGACTAAACCCCTGCCTTCAGCCGCTATAATTCGAAGGTATAGGCTATATCTACAGGAACCTGTTGCCAGTATATCAGGGACCTTCCAATTATCGCTCCACGACAGGCTTGGGCGGACCAGACTTATCCTCCCTGGAAACTGTCCGGCCTGGTTGTGTCACCAGTTGCAGTGCATTGGAATCTAATAAATGTTTATGGAGAAATTCGGTTAGGAACACTGAATTAAAAATACTTAGACGTGCCCGATTTGGCTCCTACGGAATAACAGCACTGTAATATTTCATGTAACATTATTTGCCTACAGGTTGCTGTGTTGCTTCGTCCTCGTAATCTTTAAAATCAGGTTTTTTCTTTACCTAAATACAATAATAAATTTGCCTATTTATAATACGGCTATTTTTAACAGACAGACAACATAAATTATGAGATCCGGCTTATGTTATTATAATTTGATTGTATGTGTATAGTTTGGAAGCCAATAAGCTTTTAATAAAGTCCTCATCAGCCGTTCAAGCGTTACTAGACTTCGTTTGACAATTAGTTTCTGTAAACGACCATCTCTATCTCGTCCTATTTCCACCCACTGTTGTGTCTAGGTCCCTCAGTGGTCTACTGGGAAGTTATTAACCCATCAATACCGTTTTCTTTAAAGGTAAATAAGTAATGTATTATATATCCAACACTTTATACGTTACCATAACAACTACTGAAATTTTGGCAAAAATATCTTGGATAAGCTAATAAATAAATAAATAAATCCGTCAACTTAACTTTCTCTTACCGGAAGCTGGGTTTAGTTGTTTATTTAAATGTGGTCACTATTGGTTTATAGATGTCTATTAATTAATTTATAAGTATTTTAGGAAGCTGTAAGTGTTCCTTGAAAATAAAATAAAATAAAGTTATTTAAGAAGATTTTCTTTTATGTGCAATTTCCATACTGTACCTACCTATATTTTTAGTCGTTTAATAATTTCTACACTTTTGTGCTTCTTTTATTGGCTCCTCAATACTCTAAAAGCACCAGTATTTTTCCACTAGACGCCAGCCACAAAGCTCATGTGGCTTGTAATTAGCAAATGGCCGTTTTTCGGTATCGATACCAGATTTACTTTTATTTTCGATCGAGTGCAGATTCCCGGATGCAAAGGTTTTCTTAAAAATATATCGGACTGTGAAAGTTTCTCAGCGGTTTGTTAAAAGGGTTCTGAGTGGGTTTGGTTAGGTTTCTTAGCGAGCAGCAATTTATAGGATTTTTTTCTCTTCCTTCAATAGCTACTTTTAGTATAAGTCCTGACGGTCACTTAAAACGGGGCTAGGCTACCGTGGTGTGTAAAAAGTAAAGATATTATTACATTACCTACTATCACCAATCTTCTAGATTTTTGATATGCAGTTTCAGTTGTGGTATATTTGTCTCACTTTTTTGAATTATATACAATTATTATTCTATTATTGAAAAAGTGAAATATCTATATAATGTGTCTGGTATCTGCTGTGAGTAACCCTAAAGGTTCACGACCTATGGAAACCATATACCTAAGACATTTTTGGATGTAAATTTTTATTTTATATTTACAAACAAATTTTAAAAATTATGGTTTATGTTATTTCATAGACATAAGTAAATATCCATACCTGCTTAAACATGAAGTCAAAACGTAGTTTCTTCAAATTCTTGCATCGCGATACCTGTAAGTGATACAAGCCATATACTTTATTGAACATAATCCTGGAATAGCACGTTATTATATATTTAAAGCTAGAAAATAAGTAAAAGAAGTCCTCCCGACATAGTTACTATCTATATATGTGTTAGTATTAGAGCATATTTTACAATTACAATTATTAAAATTTGTCGAAATGTTGGTAATGTAAAATTGTTTCATTGTTGCGCGATTTATCGTTTAGACAATATAAGTAAGGGGTCGTGATATGTTATATTTTAGGCTAATTGGGCCGGCACGACCGGGGAGGTACTACACGATCGGGGAGGTACTACACGACCGGGTACCTACTTCTCGCTTACGTGATACCGCTGCCAAGTGACAGCTTTGCTGTCGCGTTTCGTACAGTTCATGAGTTTCTCTCTCCCAATGGATCAACCGTAGTAGTAGAAGAAAGAAGGTACTTTGCACGTTTGCATATGCATTATGTGGAAGTCTGTAAGTCGTAGTTGTCACAGTCTCTCTGCTATTTTGCTCTTTTCAAAACAAAATATATAAATGGTTAGACGTGTTGAGCTGGAGGTCGGTCTGCCGGTGACCATTGGAAGATACCCAAAGAATCCATACAATATGACAATGATAATGATGATGAAATTAAAGTAATTTAGTTATTACTCATCAATGAACCGCAATTAAACGCTCTCATGAAATTGCTGTCTCAGCCATTACACAACCATTCGTTCGTTCGTCTCAATCACGCAATAATGCTTTGTGTTTCACCGGGCAAATTGTGGTGCCACTGTTCCCGATCGATTCTCGAAGGGTCATTTTAAAGAGTATATAACAAAAAGTGGAAGAACAAAGACGCCGCCGTTGAGTTGCAGATTACGCCGGCATCCGCTAAACCGCGCGTGTAGCCGCCCCTTATGGAATGGCTGCTGGATTATTGTTGTTTGTTGTGCGGATCAGGCTTTTTACTGTGTAGAATAGAATAAACATGTAGGTAATTAGGTAATCATTACACACAGCAGTGTAATGGTTACCTAATTACTGTACATATTGTTCACAATTAGCCAATGTTCTTTGAATGATGTGCGTAGTAAATGAACCGTGAACGTTTTGTGGTCTGACGGTCACAGTTTCGAATAAATCCGTTTACGAGTGTGTTCGTGAAAATTGTACAAATGTAATAAAATATAGCATAAATTACTTCCTAAAAATTAAGATTTCAATCAGTGAAAGAATGGTATAATCAGAGTACAATACGAGTATAGTATAATCGTCCTAGACTCCAAAAAATCGAATAGACTACTATTCGATAAAAACAAATAAAAAAGAGGAGTCTTTATATATTAGTATATTGTTATAGATTAGCGAGTTAAGCGTGAGTTCTGATTATAGAAACCATTTCTATGAACGTCAATGTCTCTCATATAACTTGGAATATATACTGGTACTACTACTAGAATTTATTGCCCCACAGATTTCACTGAGCGTGAGACTAACTCACTGCCTCAACAATCGTGGTCTATTAGTATTGTAACACGAGTAACTCAAATGACTACAAATAAAACAACGCATTACTTTGATACGCCTTTGAGAGGTAAATCCAAAAGCCGTCAAAGCCTCGCGCACAAAGCAGAAACTTTACTCGTTACGATTTTGAAAGAAAGACGAAAATTATATGCACTAGTAGCTCTTTATGAATCCACAAGAGCAGGAACGAGCGAACAAGGAGGATATAATTTGAAACATTTTTTGTAATTATTACTTATGAATTTTGCATTTTATGCATCTGCATATTCATTCATTCATCAGCCGAAGGCCCACTGTTGGGCATATATACCCCAAATGTATCTCTTTAGACACGTCATATTTGGGCCTATTTATAATTCATTCACGATGGTTCGATCGGCGCTGAGACCTCGTTTTAATTAACTTAGCAAATGTTTAAAGTAGGATTCTCTTGTGCTTCTCGCTCCACCATTAAATTATAATCAGAAAAAACTGCATAAAAATAACTTCACAACGAATAAAAACAACTGCACAATGAAATTTTGATATTATATCAAAAATTTCATAAACGTGTGCGCGTTTATGAAATTTTTGATATTCAGCAAATTATAAAACCACATATTTTGATATCAACAATCTTGTTATGTTTAATTGCAATTGAAAAAGCAAAGGCGGCCAGTCAACGACAGTTTAAACAAAGTGTCGGCATGAAAGGGGCCGCGGGAGATCGTCGTCGCATTGTATCACCGGTTGGTCGGCATTATCGTACAAGATTTATTTTAACGATTAATTGTCCCAAGGCACGGACGGCGGCGTTTGTCACCCGTCTAGTATTTTTATTGACAACTGATATCGAATTTGTCGTACAGCGTATTTTTGAGTGTGAAATTGATGGACGTAATTAGGTGGACGGCAAACGGGTAGAGGAATGCCAGCTTAATGACATGTCGATGAATTTAACGTAATTACTTTGGGAAGACGTATTCTCGGTCTGTTTTGTCAGACGTCGCTCTACGCGACTAGCTAAATACAGTGTCGTCACGTGGTACTCTCCGATTAAACATTCTCATACAGTAAATGTTTAATTACTCGCAATGAAATGCCCATGTTTTTAGCAGACTACGGCGAAGCAAAAAGGAGGAGGAAATCACACCCGATTTTGATCAGTTTTTATGTATGTATGTATGTATGTTCATCTGTTCTCCTGTAGCTATTATTATACTTATCATATCATATATCATAATTGGACAAATATAGTATTGTTAAAAGCATCTCATATGTCCACTTGTTTAGGCTATGTGACATCATAATAAATTACATGTAGCGCCCACTAGAGGACAAAATGTTAGACAAAATAAATGTTTCTTTATCTGACTGTGTTTCTATATTATCTAATACAGCCTGAAAGAATCGACGGATTTTAATATAAGTCGACATGATAACGTCAGTGGCATCGACCCCAAAATATCTACTCATATTTTAAGCAGATCTGTATTTATTTTTCAATTTAATGTTTTAGCGATGAATTAAATTCTTAGTGAAGTACCTACACTGTACCAACCTGCTGTTGCTGAATGGTGGTGCTGAGTTTCTCACTTTCTGCAGTGGTTTAGTAACCGTTATAACTAGAGATATGTGTATTCTCATTTTTAATCACCATACACACAATAATTTGAATCGTTTAAAATAATATTTGACTGAAAGTTGTTTTTCTGTAGCAATTTAATTAAGTGTAAAGTAAATTAGTAAACTGACATTATATAACTATGATTATCCCATCCTTTAATAATATCAAATTAATACTACTTAAGTTGGTAATGGTATAGTGAGACAAGGCATTCTTTTGTAACCATAAACATGGTGCAGAAAATAATATTTTTTATAGAAAGTGGGATTGTTCTGAGCAAGCCATAGGCGGCTGTGTTGCTAGAGCACACATATCTATCTAAGGAAGGAAGGCTATCCGAAGTGAGCCTAAAAATTAAAGTGAATGTGTGTGTGTACGTGCAACGCAATGAAACATAATTACAAACAAATTAACAGAATTAAAATACTTAAAGGTATTTAAAAAACGAATAAAAAACTGCATTTTTAAACGTATTGTTTTTAAACAAACGGCCAGTAATAGGCACTTGGGCTTCCAAATTTAAAATATTCTTGAAACGTTATAACTACTTAATTGTGACAATAAAATTTAAAGTCCCGCGTTCGAATGTCCACAATATTTGTATACAGCGGATGAAGCAGTTAGTTTTTTTAACAAGAAAACTCGCCTTAAATGTAACAATAGCGCGATTACTCAGCCTCACCTTTATGGCGAATGCGTCTTAAATCCCTCAAAGTTATGTAACCTCCTTTGTAATATATATCAAAGACTTTCTTTGCCATTTTATTTTATTTATTGTAGAAAAATAGTATAAAGGTTGGCCATTTGCTTTTAGTTATAACTTGAGTCATTATAATCAAATAAGACCTATAATTTGATTGTAATGACTAACATACATATAACTTTTCTTATAAATATTATGTAACGTAAAAAAATATAATTTGCGACGGTAATAAAAATAAATATTTATTTGTGAATATTGCCCAGAAAATACTATTTTTATGCATAGAATATATCAAAATGATCCAGAGTATTAATCCATCATAAAAAAACACGAACAGAGAATGTGCATGTGAAAACAAACAACCACGTCCGTTGATGGAAACTTTCAAAAATCTATTTCCTGTCTGGACACCCTTCCGGTTGTGACGTCAGACGTTTTCCGGCTATTTTGGAAATCCATTATTTTTCAAATGAAGCAGGTAGGAATTGTTTCGCCGCTCGAAAATTGCAATGCCCTTTTCGTATCTTATTTGTTTAGGTCTGCTACTGGGTACCTATTGGATATGCATTAAGCAGTGTTGAAGGGACTATAATAATAAAATATAATAAGTGTCTCCGGGTGATATGGATTAGATAATTGTAATGTCTTTTCTTATTAATATTATAAATGCGAAAGTTTGTATGTTTGTTTGTTTGCTTCTTGACGTAATAACTGCTGAACCGATTTTCATGAAATTTGGCACACGCATAGAAGGTAACATGTATTATTACATAGGATAGTTTTTATCCTGAAAAAAGGTTCCTATGGGATGCCATTGGATGATTTTCCACGGGATCAAAATTTACGCGGGTAAAACCGCGGGGTGCAGCTAGTATGTATACTCAACTTGTATACAATAAATACACATATTATAAAATGCGAATGTTGAAGATTCCGTAGACGCTTGCGGGGAAGACCATAACGTACTATTATTTTTTTATTTTGTTTTATTTGGGTAATAAACAATTATCATAACTCTATGATCAGGTTGATCGGGCGCTATCTGAAGATGAAGGCGTGTTTTACAGAGAGTTATGGATGTGGAGGAAACAAGGCTAATGTGTAGGGATCGTGCACTCTGTTCCTTCTACCTGCCCCTATTTTTAATATTAAATAGTCTTGCGTTTGGCCACTGTCTCACCTGCTGGAAAGTGTTCGGCCGACGAGTTTTGTCTCCTCAACAGCAGTGACTGTTTCCTTCGTATTAGCAGTTTAAAAGAGTATAAGTTGTGCCTTTTGGTAAATTCATTAGTTACCACGAATTTTAGCAGAGAGGTTATGTTATTACGTTGTTTTTCCGCCTTCCTCTAAAAATCTGATGAATTATATTGTGGTTAAAAAGGTTCATTTTATTTTCTATATTTAGTTAAATAATAATGAATTGAAACCAGATTTAATTAGAGATTTAGAGATGGTGGGGTTATACTGCTATAGCACTTTGAATTATCTAACAATCGGGATATAGTGAAAGCTATTCTGTAGCGGATGCGGTTTGTGAGTTTCCTATGGCCCGTTCGAGGGAAAAAGGTGAGGATATCCGCATAGTATTATTTACCACAGTTCATTTGGCTCCTTATGCCTACTAGAAAAATATATTTTTTTTTCTATACACAAGCATGCAAAAACTTACAAGAATTTTTATCGATTTCGCTTTTTTTTACAGGCCAGTTAATTAATAAGAACATAAAACTCATAATATGTACAACATATATTATGTTTCTGATCAGTTTTATAATGACGTTACAGATGCCTCCTCCATCATGCCGCAGTTCTAATTATCCGATTTATTATATTACATTAAGTGGTACCAATAAAATTGATAATTTACATAATAATATTTAATTAACTTTTGATTATTAATTGTCTAGAATCTAAAGCAAAAGAAACCCAGGGGGGGTCCTACGTATATCTGTATAACGGTTGTAAAAGATGATTTATATGAAATCGGATATGGTAATATTGTTAATAAGGCTGGTTTTGATTCATGACGTTAACAGTAAAGTGTATAGTTATATATTAGCCATATCCGATGGTTTAATTAATATGTATGGGTTAATTGTGTCCATACACGCACTTTGTATGATCATCATCGTGTTTGGGTATCCGTCGACTTTAGTAGTAAAAGTAGTCTGAAGAATTTCAGCATTAACTTTTTGAAGTTAGTGTTTAGTCAGAGGTCACTTGCTACACTACTACAGCCCAGTTGGAAATGACCGAAGAGGTACACCTCACCCACCTGATGCCACCGTAAATGTCATTTCGCGCCATTCATTAGCCTCCAATGGCCCATTTGAAGAAAAAAGGGAAGAAGGATTCCTCCTTCTTCCCTTTTTCAGAAGATATTTTTCAGAAGAAGTTTTTCAGAAGATATTTTTCAGAAGAAGTTTTTCAGAAGATATTTTTCAGAAGAAGTTTTTCAGAAGATATTTTTCAGAAGAAGTTTTTCAGAAGATATTTTTCTCCCAAACGATACGACTTTTTATTTATATTTATCTCTGAAGGACCGGCAGCGTATCTGCGTGACTTCTGTTTTTTTTTAATTATTAATTTGTAAAAAATATAATCTAAACATATAATAAAACAGTAAAATCCGTGTGTCTGCACATTGAATATATTTACGAAAAACTAATGGGGGCAATGTTAAAATAGTATCAGAACACATTCAATGTTTTTTTATTTTTGTGGCTGTTTGTTAGTCCGGGCTATTCTCCGAAACTACTGGATGGATTCGAATGGTTTTTGTGGTGAATGGATATTAAGCCTGATCAAAGTCAAAAATACTTTTTAATTTCGCTTATTCCTACGGGAAATCGGAATTTCGGCACACTGCAAGCAAACAAAACACTGTTATTATAATATCGCTTCGCGAATTTATAATATACCAGCTGTATTATATAAATATTATGTATTATAAGTTTTATATATGTCTGTAGAAATTGGTGATAATTTACTAGTTGTTGACCCTTGCTTCCCCCCAATGCTGTAAAAAGTTACGCAGTGACCAGATTGTTGGCAAATATTTATTACTTTATTATTATTTATGTCAACGGACCAAGCCACATACCATCAGGTGTTTTGCCCGTCTACCCTCTGTCATAAAAATTATACCAACTGTACAATGCTTGTCATGTATGTTCTATGGCTTCAACATAGGGTCTTCTATGGCGTGTTCTAACCGTTAGCTACTGCTTCTGTCAATATCCCGCGGACAACCGCCTTTTGAATATTTGAAATGCAATTTAGAAGCACTGAGAGCATCTGGGTTATTGGTCAGTGCAGGGGTCGCGAGTGGTGTACGAGCAGGGGGTTTTGGAGTAGTTTATTAAGAGAGTGCCACGCTGCATGCAGCCGAATTGTCGTAGTGACAGCTGTGTTGTCGCATTTCGTGCGGTGTTTACCTATAGGAGGAGGCAAACGAGCACCAAGCACCCATGCTCCTACCCACCTTTCGGAATACGGAGCGAATAGCGGGAGATACACTGGAATTTGATCACCGGCTCTGTTCCCCAGCCGTCTCGTTGTCGACGTCTCCCACTCTCCCATTTCTGGTGCCTGACATCACAGAGACAAATCGGCACTGTCAGTCCTGGTTTTTACTGCGTCTTTACATGTCCTTCCTCTTCATTCAGAGCCATTATCATGACCGACGCCCATAGACATCCTCATAAAGGTTGTAGGTAAAAGTACAACAGATGCGCCGCTCTTGTTACTTCTCCCCCCTCCGGTCACCGGCTACTTACACAACGCACCAAACACAGCATAAATGTCACTTTGCGCCCGCCGGTATGAGGTACCTCCTCGGTCATGGCGGCTGTATTCGGCTGCACGCACGCATGGCGCTACCTCTTACCACACCACAGAGGCTCCATCCTATAAACTTGCCTCCAAACGGTACACTTACCGGCTGATACACAATGTACATAGCAATCAGAGCCTCATTAAACGCAGCCGTAATTACGGCTTCGGTTTTTACGGCGAACAATGAGTGCGTAATTATGGCGACCGGCGACCAACAATAGCTGAACACAAATTAATGCAGTTGCCATTTAGAATGAGACGGGGCACTAAAGCAATCTGAATGCGAACGTCATTAGCCGATATAAGGCGGGCTGCACACGCGCTTTATAACTATACTAGCTGTGCCCCGCGGTTTCACCCTCGTCCTATTTCTAAGAAATCCATTTAAACTTCAACGCCCTATTTCATCCCATAGAGGTTGAATTTCTAAAAATCCTTTCTTAGCGGATGATTACGTCATAACATCTACTCATCTACCTGACATTACGTCAACCATACAACTACTGGTACAACATACATGCTAAATTTCAGACCGATCCGTCCAGGGGTTTGGGGTGTGCGTTGATAGATGATGTGAGCCTTTGAGTTTTATATATATAGATAGAAGTTCCGTATGCCTTATAAACCGTCTATCTCTATAGAGACTAGAGTTGTTCATGTCATATTATAGTGCAGAAGTATGTGCGCAAACTCTATTTCAATTACGATTTGGCGGCAATCGATCTAGACCGGAGTAAAAACCGGCGCAGAACGATATATTAGCATATACTATCAGGCATGGAGGTGGAACCCGGACTTCCTGACTGCGGACTAGTTATTAAAAACCGAACATAACCTAGGTACTTAAAATACCTAAAACTGATCTGTATAGTAGAAAACAATAATTTTACATAATAGGTTCAAGTTTAGTGTAAAATTAAACTCGATACATTATCTACAATTAATGTTATTTAATGGGAATTATAAACACGAATATGCCTTGTTTTTTATTCTACCACGTATTTTACAAGCTTAGCCACAAGTGCAAATTGTGTGAAAGAAGCCTTGCAGTTTTCCTTAAAAAGTACTGTGGTATGTTATCACATCGTAATACTACTCTAAATATACCTGATGTGGACAACCAATACAAAATACTTGAACAAAATAGTCATCCACATACTGTTTATTATTCGTCTAAGCTTTTATAGGTATAAAATGGAAAAATATCACATTTTCTCATTCCATGTCAAGGTGCCTCACACACTCGTAGACGTAAGGATTCCGTGAGAGATTTATGACTAAATCGTATAATTATAAACAATATTAGAAATACGATCAGTAGAAAATCTTGTTTGTAATATTTATGTACAAAATATTATCATAGTTTGTTCTGTTTGTATTTTCGGTCTGTTACATGATGTTAGGAAGAAGATGGCCATGTGCCTTTACTTCGACAACAAACATATTATGGCACAAAAAGGAATAGAGTCAGAGTCAAAGGTTAATTAGTTATGCTACCGTTGTAAACCCAATGGGTGAGTGGGGTGGCCGCTATCACAGCTATAATTAGTCTAGAATAATCTATTTTATATATATAACTCAAAGGTGAGATAGTGATTTATTAACGCACAGCCCAAACCACTGGACGGGTCTGGCTGAAATTTGGCATGCATACCTGCATATGGTGTTATGACGTAGACATCTGCTAAGAATTTTTAGATTTTTTGAAATTCAACCCCTAAGGGGGTGAAATAGGGTGTTGAAGATTATTATGGATTTCTTAGAGAATAAACGATGGTGAAACCGCGGTGCACAGCTAGTTACTGTATAAGACAATATTATCTGACCATAGAGGTACCCCGTTCGTGCCGACCCGTTTCGAGTGCAGAGCAGCAATGACACTAGCAATTACATTAATTACCCGTTTAATGTGACAAAGTACAAGGCAATTGTTAGTTCTTGTAGTTAAACAAGAGAGTTCAGAATTATATTTCCTTTTCTTTTTGTACAAAAATTTTCTTTTTCATTCCATTGATCTGAAATGATAGAAGATAGAGTGAGCACAGATATCTTTTTAATTAGGTTTTCAAAACTTCGGAAAAACGTTCGGGGCAAATAAAAGAAAAAAACAGGCCAAGTGCGAGTTGGACTCGCGCACGAGGGGTTCCGTACCATTATCTACGAAAACGGGAGCTTATTTTTTGTATGGGAGCAAAAAAAACACGTTTATTGTATGGGGGCCCCCTTAAATATTCATATTATTTAATTTTTTAGTATTTGTTGTTATAGCGGCAACAGAAATACACCATCTGTGAAAATTTCAACTGTCTAACTATCATAGTTCATGAGATACAGCCTGGTGACAGACGGACGGACGGACGGATGGACATCGGAGCCTTAGTAATAGGGTCCCGTTTTTACCCTTTGGGTACGGAACCCTAAAAAACGAAGCTCGCGGTGAAAAGAAAAACAAAAACAAAGTATAGCTTGTATATTAATAATGTTGATTTATCGGTAGTGTATAGATTGCCTTATTAATACAACCTTGGTTTTCTAAGAGCTGTGTGAAAGCAAATGTGTATTCGATTTTGATTACAAAAGTATGTAGGTCTGCCTATAAAGCTTTAGTACTGTTATAATAGAATGAAATAAATCGTAATTTCGGTGTCAAGGCCGGACATGTGTGGGGACTGGTTGATTTGCATAATCTTTGTCTAATTGTTGCACTGGCCGAAGTATTTGTCAAATGGCTTTCCATTTCCGAAACGAGAATATGTCATTGTCATGACAAATCATTAGTGTTCGATAAAAGAAACATGGCGGACTCTTAAGCGCTTTATTCAATGCTAAGCTATGATGATTGCTGTTTATGTAAGATTGTTGTGTGATTTCTAAAATTATGATCAGTTTTAGTAATTACATTTTAATCTGGTATCGTTTAAAATTATTGAATTGATCAGAAAGTGACATCTAACGGACTAACTTAGAAGCTATTGTATGGAAGCTTATCGTCTCAAATACGCAAAATTGGTTAATATTTGCTATTGTTAATTTTTGTTTTTTTTTATAGTATAGGCGGCAAACGAGTAGTCATTTTCTTGACTACCAATAGATGGACATCCCCATTGAGATTATACAGATGTGTTGCCTTCTTTAGTCCTCATTTTCCATGGGTCATCGGATACTTACACCCCGCACGAAATGCGACAACACAGCTGTCATTTTACGTCGGTGTTGTGTAAATGAGCTTCCCTGTGATGCTGCCCCATTCGGCTGTACGCATGCAAGCAGCGTGGCACTACCTGTTACTACAATTTGAAAATGGCTTAATTCTGCTAGATATTATCTTATCTTAAAAAGTAGACATGGTGTGATTATGCACACCATGTCTACTTTATAAATGATTTTTTCTGGATTAATCCAGAAATATTCATTTTAGCATTGGAACATTCAGTTACCGTAATAGATATGACAGAACAGGATGTATTACATAATTTACGATAAGTTATCCTTCGATGGATATGTCGTATAACCTCGAAACACCTGTTGCTTTGTCCCAAATAATTGAACAATGGTTGCTTAAAATTTGTTACACATTTATCAACGTAAACTAATTTATGATAACAATAAATCTCTATCTTATCTCAGAATGCTCTCTGTTTCTAGTTTATCTGTGTCTTTACTCCACTAAATTTCTTGTTCCGAATGATAAATGCGGTTCCACATAAATGGGATAAGTGATCTTGCTTATCACTTACCACAGATTAGAGTTGATTGTAATAAAACATGTTTGTATTTTATGCTTTTATCTTATGACGTTTTGACGGAATTTTTCATGTAGTGGCTAAGTGATATTTGTTTGGATGTTTTGCATCGGCTACATGTAAATGCCTGTTTCGATTAAATGCGCGTAGATATTGTTTTTAGAATAGTAAGAATTAATAGCAACATGGGCATGTGGGATGGGATGTCTATGGGCGTCGGTAGTCGTCAAAAGGCTCCGATTGCTCGTTTACCCCCTTATATTAAAAAAACCTGCATGGAGGTAAATGTTACATATTAGATCCTTGTTTTCTAACAGCGTATTTCTTTGAGTTTAGTACCTACCTACCAAGGGCCTCACAATCTGGCCTCTAGGATGCTGGACGTGGTGGACAGGTGGTGTATCACAAAGTTCTCCATATTTAAGTTCTCACTCAATGTTAAACCTAGTCAACTATGATATAATAGTAGTTACATCGGTGGCACTATCGTGGTACTCACCGCGTGCCCAGATATCGGAGCATTTCAAATTTATTTCATTTCAATTCTGCGCGGGTCGAGATCTGTCGTAAGCGTTGGACACAAGCACGCATTGTTATAAAACGGCGTATCGCATAAAGTACTACCAACCTTTATGCTGCATTTCATTTAATATCCTATATATAATACTGATAAGGAGTATATTTAAATGACCCTTGCTTGGAACGGTTAGCAAGCAACAGCCTTGTTGCGAAAAATTGATTTACTTACCACATCTGTTAAAACGTATGGTCCCGGGGTTTAACGTTGTTTTGTTGTCATAAGGCAACTTTATGGAATGTAGGCTCGGACTGGGTGTGAACGTGAACTATTGTGTTATATCCAAATGTGCTACTATATTGCGTCATCGAATACTACTTTTAGTAAGGAAAGCTGAGGAACCCTTGTGTCACGCTTTTGCTATGTACCGGAGTGTGTCATACAGAATGTTGATATAGCAGTGACCAAATCAGCTAAAAAAGTAACTCGACTTTAAGGTCTGACATGGTGTAGGTATCGATCAAAACATAAAAAGATTTATCAGTTTTTATGTGGACTGAACTCAGCAGTGTCACTTACCCTTTGGTGATGAAAAACGTAGTGAGGAAAGCAAAAGTAAATATTACCTAAGTAAACCTTACCGAACTGTACTGACTATCCACGGTCCTTGAATATCTACTAATAGGCTGGCACCTACTGAATACAATACAATCTCTTCAGTTTAAGGTCTAGTATGCAAAATTATTGTATGTATAAACAATGTAATAATTTATTTAATAAAACGAAGAGTACAATATCGATACCATTAATTAACGTCCCTATAACTTAATGCCATTTTTCATGTTTCATGTTTTCATGTTTTTCATGTCTTATCTCCCTTAATATATTAGTAATTTGGCATAAGACTGTATAAAAATGAATTGTCTGATTTATTATGTTTTTTACGCCAAACGGCTAACATCGTATTGTATTAAAATGTTAGCCGTTTGTCGTAAAAAACGTAAAAAGGCATAGACCCAAGTCAACATGATGTTCATTGCTTGTGTCAGTGTAATACAATGTTACATAAATATTGGCTTTCGTATTCGTTAAAACAAATTATAATGTAATACATTACACTATCGACATCGATTAATTACCGATTGTCAGATCGAGTCGGATCGATCCATCATGCGGAGGCGCCGACTTGATGGATAGTGTGACGCGCCCGAATAAATTAAAAGTCTTTGTTACCCGCCGCTGTCAGACGCCTTATCCAACAAGTTAAGTGGTGCGATGTATTGAGCGCTTTTCAAACGCTAATTGTCCCTTATTAAAATTCGCACTGGGCTGGCAGAATCGCATTAATATAACCTAAAGTAGGTCTATAATATTTCTTTTATCGACCTACCTATACATTTTGTTGGGTAATAGGTTAGGTTCTGAGACAGTCGGTACAAAAAGATCTCGCTTTCATGTGTATGAAAGAAGACTGCTGCTATTGACCAGAATTACTTTATTTATTTATTACAATGGCATATCTACAATATAAGCACTTACGTAAATATTAACATTTATGATGTATTGAGCTTGTGTTTACATTAATTACAGACATGCACAACATTGTTGAGTACTTATACTATATATAGTATAAACAACATACATTTATGCACATAGATAATAAAGCTCTTGATACTATATTTATCTCACTAGATTTCATTAAACTTTGAATTAAAATCACATTCTATTTTAAAAAAAACAAAACAGAAGTAATATTGTAATGTTTTGAAGAAATAAATAAATAAAAAAGATATGAAACAACGTTAGCTAAGAATATCTATCAGATATAAGGTGCATATTAAATATAAAACGAATATATGATAGAGTATTAGATTACTTATACAATTATGAGCTAGTTAGAATACATTAAGGCTAATAAAATATTCAAATATAGCTTTTATCAGCCAATATCGGTTACCGCAACATCCGCTGCCACCGCCACATCGAATAAATAAAAATTATACTTTCCATTGCGTAAGGGGCATACGGAGTGAGGAGTATTTGGTAAGTGTTTAAAGCTATGCAGAAACGTAGCCCTCCTTTGCCCTATACTCCACCAAGATTCACTAAACGCACCAAAAGCGATAGCATATCTTCCTTCAAGACATTAAGTGATCGAAGTACCATTGAGTGCCGACATGATTTGTCTGCAATGCATATTAGAAGGCTTATATAAGTATCAATAAATGAAGAGTATAATATACTCTTAATAGATTGTATCAGCATAGTATTAGTAAAACTCATAATGTGATTGTCTTACTAACGCAAGCTTCTGTTATTCACACAATAAATTATACAGACGAAGTGGAGCAACTCGTCGCGCGACGCAGGTGCATGTAAGGGGTGTTTATGTTTGCGATGCACAATTATATTCATTTATAAGTCATTTTTTACATTTATATGATATGATTTATATTTATATTTGTGAAGGCGAACTCTATGCCATAGGCAACGTGCCTCTAAACTGTCATTCCAATTAAAGACTGAAACTTGTACTTTTGGTAATATAATTAATTAATCTTTTAAATTTAATTTTATAATGCACGACTTCGTGTACGGTCTCTGTAAGCATCCGTGTTGGATGTAGGGGTAGACCGCCTTACATAAGGCGTGTTGGTCTATGGCGATGATGATTAATGTTAATCGCATTTGTGTAACGTGACCAGCTATTAAATCTTGTAATAAATATAAATGCTTTTAATTTGTCACGGTCAAATTTTTTATAGTTAAAGATGATCTTTAAGAGAAATATTTATATTACGTAAAAATTGCCTTGACTACTTGAACTAAAAGGGCAGTGGTTTTTAATGGTCTAGTGATAAAAATCAAAGCTTATTTATGACACCCATTGATACAGTTACATAAATTTCCTCATCTTATTGAAATGTGAAAATTATACGCCAATACTAATAACACAGCAAAATGAAAAATATTTACTGAGAGCTGTAAATTTCCATCCAAAACATGATGAAACATATCTGTCACTTTATCGGTGTTCGTAATTTATAAATATTTATAACAAACATTAGTATTAACATACTTACTAGCTTTTACTAGAGGCTACGCTTGCATTCATATGTTTTTTAAATAGAAGTATACAATGTAATTTCTAATACCTCTAAGCATATGTGTACGTTTCATGATGATCGGTTTACTAGTTTTGGCGTTAAATACGAAAGCATAACAAACAAACTTACATTCGCATTTGTGATATTCGTAGGGGCTACACATCACCCAATTAATGATACACAGCAACTAATAGCTAACTAAAAGTCATAAAAAGTAGCTAAAATTTATCAAGCCGCAACGTGATTAAACGTCTGTTAACATCACTCAAACAATTCTCTTTATCGATATTATTATTTAACCTTAGCCATTAATATTATGAATAGCAAACAGAATCACGCTGTATAGCCCGACCGCAACAAGTTCGCCCACCGCTCGCTCGATCACGAAAGTGGACGTTCCTCGTTACGAAAGCCTAAAACAATCAAGATTTGCAACCTGCAGCTATGCTCTTAAATAACTCGTATTTACCATACACCTGTTTGAAAAACTATATTTTCAAGAGCTTAGAATGTTTAGACAGGATTGAAGTTAAATGATTTTTGTGTTTAATTGGATAGAGTGGGCATGTGCACCTTCATTGATATCCGGAATGTACCGGAACTTTTCTAAGTGTGCTAATTAAAGTATTAGATTAATAGACTTTTTTACTATTTATTACCTCGTCGAGTAAGGTGCTTTAGATTTTTATCACGGATCATCTTAATTATCAAATATATAACAGATTTAAATTACCAATTAAATTAAACGCAACCATTACGATGACATAAAAAATAAAGATCCAATGTTGCCACTTCTAACACCTTAGTGATCTATTTGATAAAAATCAATGAATGGCTACTATTTATCTCATTTCCTATAATGTAAGATGTAAGTCACAATGACGAAAAGATAATAGTGCCAGCTCTAAAACAAATTGCCCGATGAGGCACAACCGGTATAATTATAGCTATATGCAGTTGCAATTTGTCAATCAAGTATGAATATAGTGATTTATTTGCACCCGCATGTTCGTAATTTCTTATTTATTATGATTATGTATTCTGATATTTATAATTTATAGCAACTTGTGAGATAACTTAGATTGATAATAATAAACATGTAGGTTAAGTTATGAATAAGCTATTCTAATAGGAAAACTACCAATCATTAAAGACATGTTTTAGCTTACTGGCTTAAGAGATTACAGCTTACACTTTTCAACATAATATAACAACTTTTTTATAATATAGGGGACAAATCAGCAATCGGAGCCATTTTGTGGATAACCGATCATCAGCATAGGCAGATGTGTTGCCGTTTTACGCTCAATGCGCCCTGTGGGCCACTAGCTACTCACATACGGCACGAAACGTGACAGCATAGCCTTCACTTTTAAGCCAGAATCATGTGGACGACACGGATGTGCCGGCCTAATTCGGCTACAATACAACATGACATTACTACATTTTACTAAAGTTGATTTCTAACAATTGAATGAAACTTGAGGTTTTCAATATAATAAAAAAAAATAGCCTTTTTAATATTTATTAGTGCGTAGTAATATTCATTCAGCTATGGGTGGTTTCGTACATTATGTAAACATAAAAATAATTATTTTCGAAAACACCACGACAAAGTTTTGAAATGTGTTCATTATACTTATAAAATAATCATTTGTATTGTAATCTTGGCATTTCTGTACACTCTGTCCATTTCCGCGTCTGAATGTTCTTAGCTCTATAATAATTTTGCTAGGTTATATAAATAATAGTTCGATCCAGTTTATGTTACTTTAATAGATAAAAGAGATTTGTTGTGCCTTTAATCATAACTATCGGTACTTGATGATTAATTGTAATCTGTTTTGAACGTTACTGGTAAATAATTGTATTATTTTACAATTTGTGTAACAAGGATGAAGGGACAAGGCCGTGGTAGACCACCAATAGGATTCTTGCAACACTGAGCGAGTAGAAGATGTTTGTACACTAGAAATACGTGTACACCGTTTCCACATAAAAGTAAAAAATAAATGGATATATACGTTATTTTTTCCCGTTAAGGTAGGTACTGTTGCTGCCATCACTTATTCTGAAGGATCTGTTAGCCACATGCCACTTCGGCTGGCCCTTATAAGATACCTAACTTAAGACGTTTACTTGGAATAATAATAGAAGATTAATTAATTACATGTCTATTCATGATTAAAAGGATACAAAACCACAGATTGTTACGGCTAACACTTTTTATCGCATTTAATGCCGTGAACGAAGTCTCAGGCGGTGAATGGTCACTAATCATCGAAGAAATCGAATTGTTTGCGTAAAATGATTCACCACTAATTCTAGTGGTACTTAACCACTATAGAAGTTAAATACATGACAAAGTACAATGTACAGCTGTCTGAATAGACGGATGCTTGGATGGAGCGGTTTTTATGAAGTAACTACATTAAATCATTACTTAATTTTAGTTACGATAGTAAAGTACTAGTGCTTTAACCGATTTTATCCGACTGAGTAAAGAAGAAAGAAGTTAAATAGTCTTTCTGAGCGTGTTTAGATTTATAAGTCCCTTGCTACAGTACGGGCTTCCTTGATTTTAGCGTGTGTCGTTATATTTATTATCGCTTAATAAGCCCCAGATTATCGATTTAAACAACTTAATAAGCCCCTTCGCTATAGGTATTGGATAATGTTTCACATACTCAAAAATACTCTCTTTTATTAACATTAACTTTTATTATTTCCAATTAACCAAAGCGGAGCAGACCAAAAGTTAACCTTTTTGACAACATGTCTCGGGGTTGACAACATGTCTTGCTTTCCAATTCTGTTAATTAACAGTAAAACTCACATCAAAACAGACTAAAGTGAATAATATAAGAACTTTTCAACGGTTTAGCAATACAGCTAAGCGACCAAAACATAGGCCTTGTTGTAACAGAGCAAGCAGAGTGAATAGCTATTCGCTTGTACTCGGGTTCTCTCGCTGTACCGACGTGGTCCATGTACCGAACACAAGTCTGTCCCACTTACAACATCTATAAACTGCATTAGAACATTGTGGTGATTCATACTGTCCGGCGAAAAACTTTATATAACCGAGAAGTGCTTGATTGGCGCCAATACATGTTTGGTACTCGTCGGACATGACTAAGGGGTGGAGCGGATATTTGCAATGGGTTATCAGGAAATTACTAGCACTGTTTAAAAGGGATTGCCATTTTCTTACAATACGTTTCTTTCACTGACAAACCATGATCAGGTTGATAGCGTAGGTAATGTCCAAAGGTCAGGAGTCTTCGCAACTGCCGAGTTCGTATAAAGAAAGTTATAAATATAAGTACCAGATTTAAAAGCGTAGCGTATTTTATCCAGAGCTCGTCATTTGCCTTCATTTTAAGTGTTAAAGTCACATAAATTGCTAAATGTAGGGTCATGTAAACTGCTTCATAAGCCCTATCAATGCCCCCCGCATTGATAAGGCTTATGATATATTTAATACAAAAAGGGAAATAGATATCAATACTTACTGCTTAATTTATTTTTTAAATTACAGTTTATAAAATGTCATAACCTGGAACACAGGTGGGTTTTTAAATTAACACCAAATTACCTGAAATGAAAAGAAAATAATTTTTAAAAACATTATGCGAAATGACTTATAAAAAGATGTTGGCTTATAAGTAGTTATACTAGATTACTTGCATAATAATATATTTATTTTAAAAGATAAAGTCCCATTGCAGCAGAGTTTAATACCTAGTAAGGGACTTAGCGCCCACTTAAAACCCAAATACATTCTTACTTCCTGTTTTTGCTCGTTGAAATGTCAAATGAAAGTACTCAGTAGGGAGAGGCCCTTCCGTTTTGACTTTGAATTGAATTATAATTAATATCAAGAATTAATATTATAAATACAAGTAAATTTCGCACTCCAAATTGTCGGTAGTGCCATCCATCACACTGTAACAGTACAGTAACAGCACTATTTAATTCATCCATTATTATTATTATTATTCATTATTCATTATTTAATATAAGCGTGCTCCATCGTCGGCCAAGTCTACACTTTCCACCAGGTAAGGCAGAGGCCAATCGCAAGCCTATTATAAAAAAAATTCCACCAAACACGCGTCTCGGTTATCCATCACACTGTAACAGTACAGTAACAGCACTATTTAAAGCATTCACTAAACACGCGTCTCGGTTATCCATCACACTGTAACAGTACAGTAACCGCACTAGTTACCGCATCCACTGCACACGCGTCTTAGTTCTCATGAATATGCGGCAAACAAACAGCCGCTAAGTAAACAGCCCGTGTGGCCGGTGGTCGCTGGTCGAGGTGGTCCATTGTCGACCGCTGCCTTTGTTGGAACTTTCACAATTAACTGACGAATGCGAAAGGTTTCGGAGGTGAGATGTGTTCATTTGCTTTTCTTTTATGGTCGTGAAACAACGTTAATATCGTGGTGACATTTGTTTGTTACTCGACTGCGACTGCAAGTGAAGATGTTTTATAAAGAACTGGTCGACCCATGGGCACGGGTTCAAATTACAAATTCAATTCATTGGATGTCAGAAAAAAAATTGTTCAACTATATCAAAATATTGTCTCTATGTTACTTTCTAATAATATACCTAATTATACAATCAAACAAAAAATCGTTTCTCTTTGTATATTATTAATATAGAGTATAGATGTTTCATGGTAATATTTTACTGTAGATAAATTCAGGCTAATGAAGTTTTTTGAGCCGAATTAAACTTAAAATGAAATGAAACTTGATTTTTTAGATGAATGATTTTTTTCTGAATGATGAAAAGAAGACACAAATGCACTTCTTGTAAGCTCCGTAGCGACTAAGCATTGATGTTCTCTGACAGTCCAAAAAGGGAATGGAAACCGCACTTCAGCGTCTTCTCAACTGGACCGTATTTTTATCCGACTGAACATTCTCAGGTAGGTTAGGTAGATCATTTTTGTGTGCAGTAGAGGACGTCCTCCAGCTGCTGCTGCTGATGGTGATATATTTTTAATTATCGTAAAATATTGGCCTTTAAACATTCAGCCTATACAAACAAACGGAGAGCCAAAGAACTAAGTATTTAAACGTGTAATTGAAGCAACGAGTTGTATTTCGCAGGCATCCGAAGAGTTCACCGTTGGCTAACGGAACGCAAAAATCATGTCAGCCGATGTAACTACACTTCATATTTAATATTGATATGAAGACACTTAGCAGACAAGTAGAAACAGCAGTGGCACGGGTCAGATGGTTAGGTTTAACTGCGGGCGGTCCCTTCGTTAGGGTCACTGTACACTGAAGAAGCGGTGCTATGTAATGCTATTCGTAAGCGAGTTTCATAGTTCATTTATTGACAGTATTATAATTAATGACAGTATTATGTAAGAAGCAATGATGATGTTTAAGACAGATCTATTATTGTTAAAAGTTGGTGTAAGTTAATAACTAAAATTGCTGTGTAATTTTTTAATGACAAATAATCAAGCTTTAAAGTCATAGTTTTCACGCGAAACAAAAGAAAAATAGTTATAGCTTCAACATTACATCTCGCTTAGTGAATATTCTAACTCAAATCTCTGATACATATAATTAATTATATTATATATTGTATGTTTTAGAGTCCACTCTAAAACATGCAATACACGCAGCAATTGTTCTTTAAATAATATTAATGATACACGATGAGCTTCAGTAATGAACACGCATAAACAAAATAATGAATTATTGTAACTACAAAGTATTATGAGTTATGTTTGATTCAAATAAATAAATAAAGTTTTCATAATCCTTTGAGTATTTCGAAATGAGTAGTTGTAGAGACTAATGTAATTATATTATCTCGGTGTATGTGAATACAAGCTTAATGTAACAAAAACTTATACCATCAATATAAAAAACACCTTATTATGAAGTGCACATATTACATACTCGTTTGAAACACATCACAATATATTAACTTTTGAATAGCTTGATACAAATAAGGCTGTATTCTAATACTTATATAGTTTAATATCGCGTGCATAGCATTAGAGTTTCCATTGTGGACACGTAAAATAAACAATACAGTACGGCCTCAGCCTCTGACCATTCCGAAAGTAGAGGTCAGAGGTACAAAATAAAACTTAGAATGAACCCTAACGATAACATTTGAAGGTAATCATCATCAACTCTTTTCCGGCTACTAATTAATTCCGGGTTTCTTTCGTAAAATGTCTTAGGATCACCATTTTTAACGTGATTTTTTTAATAACAACCAACAATAAATAAATAAATAAATAAATAATTCTTTATTGCACACCAAAACAAAAAAAAAGATATTTTTACAAAATAAATGTAAATAGTAATAAATGCACAATAGGCGGCCTTATCGCTTTAAAGCGATATCTTCCAGGCAACCATCACTTGAAAGATAAATAATTGCTTGGATTCATAGGCATGCAAACTTAACTATGATATTTAAATAACTAATTTTAATCAATAAAAACTTAATAAATTAATAATAAATAAGTATACAAAATCCTTATTGTGGAAATTGAATATTAGCGAGAGAGAGAAAAAAAAGAAAAGAAAGAAAGAAGAAGAAAAATTTTTGGTCTCTCGCACAGGACATGGGTTTTTGTACACCGTTGTAGTTGACACACGCGAGACAATTCGCTCATCGCCTCCTCCTCAGCTGGTATTTTATTTGAATGTTTTTAAAAAGTACGTTTAAATAAAATGTAGAGAAATAAGCTTTACTTGCATCGTAAGTTGAGAAATCCACTTCCACTTTTATATTCTTCTTTATATTAATAATATTCTTTATTATCTATTAGATCTTTTGTAGTACAAGGACGCAAACAAACAGTCAGATCCATTAGATGACTACCGGCGCCCATATACTTTAGCGTAATCATTATGTGTCTTCGCGTTTCCGTTTCATGGGTCACCGGAAACTTACAAAACGCACGTATTGTGACAGCATAACATAGCACCTTTGCGACAGTAGTCCTTTCGACCAATTCACTGCAATGCAGCATGGCAGTACTCTTTGAAAAAGGTTAAACAACGTCTGCTCATTGCATTTTATTAGTGTTACGAATGGCTGACAACCGATGATAGGTCCATAAACATCCATAACGTAATAGTCGTATACCACGAGGTGATCTGACCGCTCCTTTAGAGAGACATAAAAGCATTACGACTTGGAAGCTAATAAGGCTTACAACGCAGCCTGAGTAATGTTCGACACTAGCTCCGAATGCTAGCAACATTACTTAAGAAATGATCGACGCTAAAACCAAATGATAGCAACATTACTTAAAAAATGATCGACGCTATAGCACCAAATGCTAGCAACATTACTTAAAAATGATCGACACTATACCACCGAATGCTAGCATTATTACTTAAGAATATATCGACACTATAGCACCGCATCTTAGCAACATTACTTAAAAAAATGATCGACACTATAGTACCGAATGCTAGCAACATTACTTAAGAAATGATCGACACTATAGCACCGTATACCAGCATCATTACTTAAGAAATGATCGACACTATAGCACCAAATGCTAGCAACATTACTTATTATAGCCAGACATTAAGATCGAAGTGCGATGGTTGTTAGCTAGCAATTCCGCTGCCTACTGTTCGTTAGCGTGATAACATCACCCATCACATTATTGTTGGAGGTACCAAAGTCGAAAGCTACGAGGGTTTGTGATTATAAATCTCGTCATATAACACTAGATAGATTTGGTTTAGTTAGAGGTTGTGCCATATTTGTATTAAAGGTGGATTGCATCCAGCAAGACAAGGTAGGTACTTCTCGCTTACCTCTTGCTACGGTTGAGTACCTTCAGTAATGAAGATTATGATAGAGAAGAAGAATTTAATATTGACATAGTTCGATAAATGATCTTGATGATCTTGTTCATCATAGTCAAAAGCCATTTACAGTGAGGTACCAACTTTACTACATATTGAAGAGACTACCATCAGCCGAGCAGTAGCCGATGGCCTATGGAGGGCGGAGCGGGTAACGCATCGGTATAGTCTCTATGCGGATGTCTATGGGTGTCGCTAGTCAAAATGACCTCGATTTTTCGATGGCCTCTATGCTATAAAAAAACTTTTATCGAGAATATAATAACTTGCTTTTACTTAACCTAAGTGTAAGCTAATTTTGCATATTATGACTACCACACGCTTTTATTCTCAAAGTTCTGAATATGCATCAATGTCATTTACCAAAGCACCCTTAACTGGTTTATAATCACTACCACTATTACAATAAAGATGGGCCTATTTCGTTTAGTATATTTAGTCGAGGAGAAAATTTTAAACTCTTTCCATTACTTTTACAAAAAAACCTAATTCCACTACAAGCAATCCACGGCAGCAGTGTCATTAAATGTAAAGTTTAATTCAAAAGAATCGGATTTGAAGTCACGATCACTTCGCAATGCAATAGACGGTCTTTAGCCGTAATAAATTAGGAAACGATCAAACGATGTCAGTCCGAGCACACGTCCAGTTCAAGTGGCGAGGTGAAAATTTAAAACGCGTGTCAGAGGTTAAGCATTATCTTATGTTAATGCATTGTACGTTGTGGCGTTAATCAATTATGGTACGTGACCCATGGAGGTCGCTGAATCGGTTTCCGACCGAAGCTCTTACATTCACAAAGCCTTACGCACACTATAAATGCAATTATCTATGCTAGTGGTCTAGACAATCAGCGGTTGGACGATAGGTTCAACTGAGGTTCACTTTTAGAGAGATGTTGCCAAAAACATGTTGCTTTAATTTATGTTTTTCATTTTTATTGCTGTTTTCGTATTGCTTTTTTCCCTTTAATTTTGTGTCATTAATATACACAGACTAAGTTTTTTATACTTCTTTATTCTACCAATTTTGATATAACTTGAGTAAATTATAAGATGTCCTTTGCTAATGCTGACGATGTCACTTACGTTCAATTAACGGTTTGACCCCCCCATTTACTACGCAAATACTTGAACTAACACTATCTACATAAATAATAACCTAGCTTAAATAAACACTTCTTACTGCTCTAGATATTTCCTTAGTTTTACTTGTTTAACACAAGTGAACGTTAACAGAGCTTATCATTATGTCCACCTTAACACTTGGTAAGTGGCGGATATTGCCCACTACGTAAAATAATTAAAACACCCAAGACACTTCTATGCAAAATTTAGTTCATAGTCTGCGCTCAACAGTTACGTAATTTAATGCGAAATTATAGTTGCTTTAGGGCATGTTATTTTGTAATGTGTTGTCTATGATGGTGTTATAAATGTTAATAGTGTACCGCACGCTTAAATATATCATTAGAAAGTTAATACGCCAATGCGTCGTGCTAATGGTTGCGTAGGTAAATTTTAATAGCTAAAACTAAATTTACAATGGATAATATGTGCTATTATGTCTCGTCCGGAAAAAAATCGTTAGCAATAATTATATATTACACTGTTAATGAAAGCTGCCACATATCGGCTATAATTTAGTTGGAATTGAATCTTCCTTGTGTTATGTAAGTAAAACGTGTATAATTTATGTTGGATATAGCAATTATATTGTTGCCACAGACAAATAATTAATTAATGGTTTTTTTTAATGGTATAGGAGGGCAAACGAGCAGTCGAAACCATTTTCATGACTACCAACGCCCACGATCATCCGCATAGATTTTAGCTTTTTTCCTGTTTTCTTCTGTTTGCTTTGTGATACAGATTTTTTAAAGACAAAATACCCATACAATTGATAATTGTTGCCTATTAATAAGACAACGATATTTTTTTGAGTGTTTAAAATACCTAGATTTTGCACTAAAACCTTATCCAAAACTTGCTGCATTTTATAGTAATTAAGTCTCAGGTCAATCTGTTACAAAAACACAAAACTGCCTCACAATTTATTAGTTGACAAGCAAGTTGTTACAACCAATTGTGATTTTTAGTTTTAACTAAGAAATCAGTCAAAATTATTGTGACACTAGTTGAATGCATCGATTTAAATGAAACGAAGCTTCTAATAAAATAACAAGCAAATAGTTATGATGACTTCTCGAAAACCGAAAGTCTTAAATATACAAACACGCATACATAATTGATTCATGACGAATAGACATCATTAATATATTGGCAGTCAATATTTGTTATTTCACTCTTTTGTTAATTTAAAACCGTTTCTAAAATAATACGAAAAATCAATCAAAGCGACACACTTAGTTATTGTCAGTAACAACTGATAACCACTGGATGTAGACAACATAAAGGTTCAGACTCAACTGAGTACAATTGCAGCTAATTGCTGTCAATTCAGGCAATCTCGTTGTTTATGAAACAAACGTTGAATAAATTTAATGATTAAGTAGCGTAATTGCATAACTGCGTAATTTTACGCTGACGCGCGTAATCAATAAAGAAAACAAAAGCTACCGAAGTGTGTAGTGACAGGCGGGCTCCTAATCGCGATGACTCGGCGGTTGTGGCCGATCTAATTGTTAGCTCGTATTCGATTCACGGATTGTGTAGGGCGGGCTTTTAAAAGTACCGTCAGCAGATCATGAAAACAAATATACGTAGGTCTCAAAAATTATATGATATGTCTCAGAAATGAAATAACTAGGCGTCCTTACTGTCTTAATTGCAGAATTTGTTTTTTTTATAAAATGGAACTTTTTAACTCATTTAATTCATTCAATTTTGGAAGTTATGCTTCAAATATATTCCTACATAGAAAACATGGCCATGGCATAATAGGCGGAAAAAAATAATAAGTACGTATGAATCCGAATATAAAAGAAAGCAGGGACTTAGAAGATACACTGTTGTTCTGGATAGACAGATAGATAAGTAAAAGCATGATTTAGATTTAAAAATAGTAATATATAGAACTAAATATAACTACGTACGTACGTACGTACTGAGTACGAAATTTCCGAAAATCCTTACTCTAGTAACTTATTTTCAGAATGTACTAGTACAATATACAAATTACACATGGTTCTTATTGACAAAGTTCGAACTTTATGAAGTCTCATCCCGTCACATTTCTTTAAACTTTCAATACTTAACTATTTACTAAAGCATATTTTATTATATTATTTGTATAAATGTTTAATAATAATAAATGTAAAACATTTAAAACAAACAAAATGCCTTAACATTTATATCATCTAAAATTAGACCTTAATGTTAGAGTAAAAGGAGATATAGATAGCAAGTATCACCTAGTCGTTTTGTTCACTTTATCCTAAAGAGGTTTATAATTTTAAATACATGTCACAATGTATATTTTCGCAAACATTTAAATATATTTGAATAGGCTAGATTTGCCGTAAATTATTATTATAAGTCACTTAATTTCCATTAAACATTATATAGAAATATATTTGACGTATTGTAACGTCTTCTTTTTTTAATACATACTTACTAATATGCGTACTGTACTTAAAAAAACCTTTACACGATTACTCCGTGTGCTTTAAGCACCGAGCGGTGAATAACAACAAAACAAGTGATTGTTAATAACTTGTTATTTAGCGGCGAGCGCGTCCGGGCACAATAATATTGTCATTACCGGTGCACATCGGGCTATGGTGCTTCTTTATATCATGATGGGCTAAACGAGGAGACCGGGGTCCTTTGGTGACTACCGACCCGGACGGCCTTGGAATTGTACTTAATTGTTGTGCGTATATGTTGAAACTCACACGCCGATTGAAATGCAAGGGAAAGATATCTGTTAGGTCGTGCAGGCTCAAATATGCATGACACTGTCACTCTTACGATAAATATATTTAAAATGTTATAAGTAGTGCACACACATGACTAAAGACCACATTTATAACACCCGCAATTTGCTGACTCTTTTGCCACATACCATTCAAATAAAACGAATACGTATCACGAAAAACTCATCCTAACTACATCATCGATGTACCTATTCTATCGGGTTCCGTTTAAATACTTTCAATATAGTCAAAATATCAATTACACTCAACACAATTCCTTCGTCCATTCCTAAGATGTCTATACATAACTTATACAAACCGTTGAATACTTTAAATAATCACAATCAAATAAAGCCATAAATTAAAGATGCTATCTGAGTGGCGTGGGGCTGCGCGTTCCCATGGAGTTGGCATTAAATCTACCTTACACCAAGCACCGTAGATATTCCAAATGCTGACCAACGAAATATTAGATTTCATCAACATAAAATGAATTTATTAAAAATAATAGCCAAGTGCGAGTGTAAGTAATAGATCAGTGTTCCGCACCAAGGACGTATCTAAGGGCATGACGAATCATAAATGTTGAGAAAACCACATTTTCATTAATTTTGTAATATCGATGTTGTAATCGAAATCAGCTACAAATATTAGTTAGTACGATTTTGTTTGATAGTATAAATTATTACTTTTTAGGGCTATAAGTATATATAGGGTTGTGCGGTACGTCCTGAATGACGACCGGTTGGTGCAGTGGGACAGGGCTCGGATAAGTGGAGCATATTGCGCCAGGGGTCGCGGGTTCGAATCCCGCCTAGGTCGTGGATGTTTATATATTATGTATTATATGTATTTCTATAATAAAAATCTTAAATATATAAAATTTCTTAAATTTACAAAACATATTAAATATATTCCGTTGTCTAGTACCCGTAACACAAGTCCTTACGGTACTTAGCACGGGGCTAGGCTAACGTGGTGTGTAAAGTCCACAGATATTTATTTATTTTATTTATTTATAGGGTTATAAGTATAACATACTGTTTTTATTTCCTGTTGAGGTAAGGACCTCGACAGGAAATAAAAACAGTATGTTGTCAGTTTGCGACAATTTTCAGACTTAGAGGACGACTGACCCACAGAAGCCGTCTGTGTCGATTCTCGTCTCTAAGTCTCTTTTCTCAGTAACTTGTGGGAGAAATTAAACTGAAATTCTTGTCTGCTATAGAGCACTACCGAGAAATGCTCGTTTTCTTAATATGGCGTGAAATATTACTAGGTAATGTTATTAATTTTACGTCATTAGTCCATCCCTTATTGAGAGGTCTGCGATCAGAGGGGCACACTTTTAAAAATTGAGAAAATATGATGTTAATACATCTTCACATGTTTTGTTTTGCAGGCATCAATTATCGCATCGGCTAGGCGAGTACTTTATTATCAACAGAACACCATTCCGCCTTTGTATAAGTATAAAGTGATCGAATTTATTCAAGTCAGTTTCAAAAGTTTCAAGCTTTTTGTATTTTTTGTTTCATATGTCAAAGCCAGGTTTCGTGTAAAGCCTTATCTAGCACTATCACGCTCCTGTCAAAACAGAACGCCGAGAGATAACAATCTTAAATCTTTGATTATGTTTCGCTATTTGTCTGCAATATAGAAGTTGAGTTTCAACCGTTCCCGGCCACGCGTGGTGTGGTGCAAGTCATAGGAATTAGGTTTAAACATTATATTATACATTAAAATATTTAATATTATTGAATTATTAAAATGGATATTTATTTTATTTCTCTGTTCTCTTCAAAATTTTCTTCTAATCGAGAAAATTTTTCAGATTATTTTATTTGTACAATTTTTGAGATTTCGTACACTAAGATTAAAAATGGGAGCCCATAACTAAGAATGCGTTTTCCGTCTATCCGTCTGTCCGCCTGCTCGTCTGTCACCAGGATGTTTCCCATGGACCGTGATTGCTAGACAGTTAAAAGTTATACAAATGAGGTATGTATATCTGTTAAATGTTGCCTTGATAATAACAATTACTATATATAATGTCACCTTACCACCTTACCATTACAAACTAATGTATGTACCCATTTTGTTCCGTACAAAATATGTGTGTGGTTCGCGAGTAAGACTCGCACGTGGCCGGTATCATTTATTTATCATTTTATTTTAACACGTCAATATTATGTAGATTTAATTATAATTAAATTATGGAATAATTATTGGTTTCGAGAAAGATATTTTTGTAAAGAAGTAAGTATATTATCATCAGAGCTTATTTCTATTTATCGACATCAATAAACATTCGTATAGTGGCCTTTCTTTACTTCCCCAATTTAGATATCTGGACTCTCATAAATCACATGAGACAGCATAGCCATACTTCACTGCAGTTTAGCAACTTAAGCTCGAAAAATTTACAAACATACTCGCGAATTCACGCGTCTATACTATATGTATGTACATAATATAATAAAGGTAAAAAGAGTTAAATATCAGGATATGGAAAATATTCGAAAATAATCTTTTTTCGGCTGGAGATACTAAGAATCATTTACCGATAAATGTTCCATATATTTACTTTCATCCGATTGTCAATTTATTGACCGCACATGACGTGATAACTTAACTTATGCTTAACTGTGAAAAGTATACTAATATGTCGAGAAAAACTCAGGACAGGTTGTAAGCTATAAAAACCTTATAAACTTTACGCGAATGAAACCGCAGGGCACAGTTAGTATTTAATGTTGGTATACAGAATATTTTTTTAAATAGAAGAGGATTATTCGCTACATTATTACATGCATCCGCCTTTGCCTTGCGCCATCTATCCAGCTGACAGCTACTCAGTCAGAGTACGCCGTACATACATCAATCACGAGTTGAAACAATCGGCCGGGTCAGGGGTTTACGCCGATGACAGATTGTCGGTGCGCACGCTTTTTAATGCTCATAACTGTGTAATGGCTCCATGGCTCTTTACCTTATATGAGCTTTTATTAGCACACATTCATATTCAGTCCTCCACATGATCGAGAATTACGCGTGGTGAATTTTAAATACGTATTGATTTAAGTTTTTTCGATGCGGGAAACTATAGTTGGGACACCCGCTGGCTTGCCGACGACGCATATATCAATATAATCATAGTTATGCAGATTTATGGCTGAAAGACGGGCTACGAAGGAGCAGAGAGAGGCTTTTTGATACTCTTTTTTAAAGCAACGACTTTTAAAGAGGACTTTGTGTGAAAAGAGAAAGAGGACGCCATCTACATACTCGTGAGTTAGTAGTCGGTAGTAATATCTTGATTACATGGTGCTCGGGCCGTTTCCGCAACTCGTTGCTTTTTGCGCCTTTTTTGCGTGTGGGTGGGTGGGTGCATATTTTCATACTTCATTGCCAAGCTCCTTCAGGGAGGAAAACTTTCTTTATGTTGGCACACGCCTTCTGGAAGATCATTCGTATGGGCGTGGGTAGTAACAAAATGTGTAATCGGTAACAAAATCACACTGTGTTATAAAAAATAGAATATGTATATATATGTTAATTCATGCTAACATTAGACCATGAGGCAGTCAAGTCTTGTTAGGCGTATTCATTTGCAGATCGCCAGGCTCGGGCCAAAATGTGTTCAAAGCCAAGTATGTGCTGCTGCTCGAAGAACGAAGAAATAGAGTGCACTTGTGTTCACACGCACATTTGTACGATTTGCCCTGCCCATTACTCTCAACAGAGTGTCGAAATTTGGTCAGGAGGACATGATTATTAAAATATGAGTGATTAGAAAAGATCAATCTAATGATAGTGCAAAGCAGTTTTATAATTCGCGAATCAATCGCGCATCTAACTGTTTCTACCACATCGCAGATAATCGTTTTTTGCGACGACGCTTTCTTAACCGGTCCTAGAGACGAGTCCCCAGACACGTTTCACACAACAATATTAAACGGCAACACACCAGCCGGCGAGATTCTTTATTTATTGCTCCTCTTGCACTGCCTTTGAACTTTTTTGTTGGGTGGAAAACGAGAAGTTACCTGCTAGTGGATTGGAAATATATGAATCATCTACAGAATTTGTTAATCTTCCTTTACTAATAAGAAGTCGTACTCTATTGTAGCATAATCGGGAGGTACCTCTCGCTCAAACTAATCTGCTGAAAGTTTACAGTTATGAAGGCGCGTTCCGTGAGATTTGTGAGTTTTCGGTGGCCGCTCCTTTGTACTCTAACATATAATTTTTCACCATAGATTTTCACTACTGGCTTTTCACTATATCTAAGATCTAATCAAGCATATTGAGCGAAGCACATTCTCCCGAGGATTATTTTTTATTTTGTTTATATTTTTTTTATTTCGCTCTTTGATACTGGACAGGTTTACTGACAAGAAGTCGTGGCGTCCTGATGATTAAAAGTTCCTATCCGATGACAGACGTAGGTCTAATGGGCATTTAGTACTCCCCTAGCCTGCGAGACGCAAACACCACCAGAATCACCCAGGGACGATGACGAGGAAAAACAAGGAGTTTCCCTCTTCATTTCATCAGAGCATCTAGAACTCTGAAAGAACAAAACGGAGCAGCCATTGCTCCACGCACGCGACGAGAGCTTTCCGACTCTGAGCACACACCGTAATGAGTATCCCGTAAATGCATTGATAACCATTTGCATCTACAAGCGATCGAGGTTTTGTTAAGCCGGCAAAGAGATAGCATCGCGAGATAGATCCGAAGATTAATACCCGTTTATAGTTCCACTTCCGTTCTCGTTACATTAGCAGAAACGGCCGCTGCACAGTAATAAGCCCGTTGTTTATTTCATGAGAATACATTATATTAATTGGCTGGATTAAACGTTGATTGTGTCTCTTTACTCGACTGTGGCAGAAGTGTAATGTTTTTGAATGTATTTCATTATATTTCAGGAACTCTAAAACGCGAATAACACTGTTTAAATATATTTAAAGCAAAAAAACATACAACCCGAATGGTTGTATGTTTTTCATTATTTTTAAATTTAACCAAAATTAATATCAGCAGCAATAGCAGTAACAGCTAGAATGTTTTTTTAATTGGAATATTGATTTCTGAGATTCAATCAACACAAAGAAACAAACCCTTCAGATTTATAATATTAGAAAAGATAACACAATATGCTATTTGATATAAAACCTCCATCGACAACAGAATGATTGTATTTTGAATATACCAAGTCAAAATATAATTTACCTTAACATTCATTTACCAATATGTATTACAATAATTATTATTAATTATAACATCTCTTTGATTCAAAGACTCCCATTAAGCAGCTTATTATAATAATTAATTAACTCACTGCGGTCTACAAATACAGCGGATATATCAAAGATATTGTAAAAGTGACGAATATTGTACTCATCTTTTATTTTCGTATCACTTATTTCATGATTTTTTTAGAGTTTGCTTATAAGAGCTTACTCTACTTTTAAAAACCAATCCAGAATAATACTCTGGTGTTGCAGCACAAAGCAAAGTAAAAAGCGTTCTCTGGTAGCGCTTTTTTAAAGGTTATGTACTAGATAAGTACTAGGTACACTTTACTAGGAAACCGGCGTAATGTGAAAACTGCGTTATCTCGTTTATTGCGGTGTGTAAGTAGCCGGTGCTCCTTGGAGGGTGGACGGGGAGGAGGTCTATGGGCGTCGGTCGGTCATATAGTATGTCGGAAAATGGCTCCTATTGGTCAGGTAGAGCGCACCACCGCGGCCCAATAGAGCGTGAAGTTTCGACGTCCTCACGTAACTGCGGCGTGAAGTGATGCTCAGGAAAATGCTTTTGTAAGAGTCCTTAAGAGTCCGGGCAGTTCACTATTGGGATGGGATAAAGGGAATCATTTATGCATGGCTTGTGCAGATGTTTATAGGCGTCATTTGTTCCTTCAAAAAGTACAATTGCGAGAATTGCGGATGTCTATGGGCGGCGGTAGTCACTAACCACATACTCGTTTGCCCCTTACATCATAAAAAAAATCCCCTTAAAATTAATACATTTAAAAAATAGGGGTTAACGGACTAATGATAATGATATTTATAATCACATTGTTTTATTGTTTGTGTTCACGTAAACAAAACTGTGAGAAAATCAAAATACGTTTATGTAGGTAGGTATAGTACGAAATCACATCCTCTCTTATTTCAAATTTATTTAATCGCACTTTAGTGATGTTCTTCTCAATTTCGATAAATACCAAAACCAATTTAACTGCACCCGAGACGTCGTCCGCAATTAGAAGTATATTATTAAAACAACTGAAGCCCCGTATCATTAGTCAATAACTCATTTTAATTGAATCATTCGGGGTAATAGTGCTTTTTAGACGTTTGACAGCGCAGTCATTATGGATACTACGTCGATACGAGATTGTAGACATCGATTAATGGATTGCTTTTGAGAACTTTATCGTAGGCTGTCGGTAGTTTGGCACGTTATTAGCTTGTATAAGATTTTTTATTATTTACATTTAATATCTAATAATAATTAATGTGTGTCTACAAATAGAAGAACCTTCTTACTTAAGTATTTACAGATAATAGTAAAGAATAAGTGATATAAACAATAATGACAAACAATTATATTGGTATAAAGATATACTTATTTTATTTAACTATTGCTTTGTTACGTAAGTACCTGACGTGACTAAATTGAGAAACGTAAAATATAATTTATGTTTACAGATTACTACTACTCCGCGAATTAAATATTTTAATTATTCATCAATACTGCATAAATAAATTATCGATATCCTAATTTGAACTTCATTCCTTTGATCATACGAGTACCTACTTCTTATTAGATACTTCTACTTCTATGGCTTAAATATCAAATAATATCATGAATAATTTATTAAATTATTATGAATCTTTAATAACATAATTTAATAAAAATATCTCACTTAGCTACATTGAGTAATTTACACATTATTTTATATAATCAGCAAAATTTATCTAAGAAAAAAATAAGTTGTACGGACGAAAAATATACAAGTCACAAAATATATATTAGAATTTTGCAATAATATCAATGAGCACAACACTGATTTACAATGATGGTTCAAAATAAATTGCTTTGACACAAATGCTTGCGGATTATCGAAAATGACAGTATAAACGACAGCAAGAGCTAATAATGTAAGTAGAGATCTTAAGATGTTTATCTGAGGACAAATCTTCTTATGCATATTGCTTGTATGTCTATAGGCATACTTTGGTGAGAAACAGACGCAATGCAACGCACCTGTATCGATCGACCTGAGGTTCTAGAGATGGGAATGTCGACAAAATAAGTCCATTACAGTAACTGTGGGTGATAATTTATTATTATTAAAGTACAGTTATTAATAATTGAAACAGCGCTGACTCTTATTAATTAACAGTAAAATAGTAATTCGTTACAGTATACGAGAAAGTAATCCGTCGTAAATACTGTTATTTTTTTTCTAGATAACGCATACTTTGTAGATTAAAGTCATATTTAACGGCATTTAACTATTTATCAAAAATGAACACCGTCACGTTGTGAGAAAAACTATCAATGTTGTTAAGTTTGTTGTTCGGATTAATAAAATTAAATATGGACAAAGTTTATTATAAATTATCACAGATATTGATAAAAATCGATGTATTGGGTTGGTTAATGGCGATACCAATTACATTATGATTAAGCGTCTAGCCGTAATATCGATATCGTCGATAGTTGGTGACGTCCCGCGGCCTCACGCTGCGCGCTCGCACCGGTCCGCGGCTCACGTCATAAATCTCGCGGTAATAGCGAGTAAACTCATTCGCTAATCCGAATCAAACAACTGGAAATTCAATGGCATTTGTGTCTTTTATTGATATTTTTTCTTTTTTTTTCTCTTTCTGTAGGTATATTTTTTCCAGAAACAGTGATTTTATAGGACTCTGTAATAGTTTTTATGGCACAGAACTTTCTTTTTTACTTTTTAGGGACACTTATCTATCTTTACTTTATTTTGCCTAATTAGTGTTGAGATTTGTATCACTCGACACTCGACTTGTACGCCATCGGATCATTTTTGTTACTTGGTACTGAAAAATCTGAGCAGATTCAGTCCCTCACATTAGATTGCACGGAAACGAACTGCATAACCAAGCGATAGAAATAGAAATATATTTATGCAATGCTCCATAAAACAACGAAATACAAAATGCACCAAAAAATATAAATACAAAAAAACCCCAAAAAAGAACAATTTAAGTACTTCATAAACAAAAAATAGATATTTGTTCTCTTGAGCATGTCACATTCGGCTGCAGTGTAGCATTGGCACTATTTCTTCAAACGTATGCTATGTCGGTCTGTGTGTTTGTACTGGTACCATCATGCTTCATCTAAAATGGATGGAATGTTTCATCTTATTATTCCGCCAAGATGAGAACCTGAGATGCATTATATACCAGTTTTACACCGCGGAGGTTTTACTAAATCTATTCCTAGGGTACCATTCTTGCTGGATAAAAAGTATTTTTATGTTATCCAAAATTTTAATCTATATTTGTGTCAAATTTCACCCCAATCCATGGTTTTGCATAAATGGAAACCTACCACCAAAATACCTACACACCTTCAAATACAATATGAAATTGGTAGGATTATGGATATTCTAAATGCACACAAAATTAGTAATGCACATAACGGTTATATTATAAAGTGGATTTTTTTTGTGTTTTTGTATCGAATAAGCTTTAAAACAACTGGTCCGATTTCAACCATTCTTTCACATATAGAAAGCTACAATGCCAGGAAGTACCGTAAGCTATATATCTATTACGATTGAACTATTTTCATTTTGATGGCTAACGAAGTGAACTCGCTAGTCTCAAATAAAAATCAATTATTCGAAAGAACTCTCTTTGTCTATATTTAAACGCAGTGTTGTCTCTTTCTCCCTCTCACAAAACAGCTAAATGGGTTAAGCAGAATTTGGAACAGATATTACAACACACAACATAAAAATAGTTTCTTATCTATAGGTTATACCGGCAGTGCCTAGTACTAGTACTTTCACACAGGTGGCCCTAACACGATAGCAAATCCTTTTACATATCACCCATAGTCGTTGCAATATAATAAACCCAGTTTCGCATTACGTGTATAAATAAATAACCTGCGTTATGGCCGTACCTAGCAATAACCACGTAGATATATTTGCATTATAATAACATTGTAATAAGTGAGCTTTGTAGTTTTGCATAAATATGAAAATGCCGTGCGAATACATTACGTTATAAAACACGATGCATATCTTTTGTTTACAATCTTGTTATTTTTGTCACATGCACATGACATGTGATGTTTTTATCAACATCAACATGAATTACGTTTTTATAGCGTATTGGACAAACTATCAGTCAGTGTTATACTTTGAGACTAGGCCGAATGTATTGCCCTCATTCTCCCTCGTTAGACAACCGGTGTCTTATTGACCGTACGAAACATGTAATGTGACTTAGCATAGGTGTTGTTGCAGTATCTTTTGATTAATTCTACTATTATTTAATACACTAGCTTACTATCTTTTAAGGGTTGTTGAGCACGAGCTTATTAGAAATTCTTTACTAGCTGTAAATGTTATACCCTCCTTGACTGCCTCGTGGTCTAGTGGTGTGTCCAACCACAGACGTGAGGTCCCGGGTTCGAATCCCGGGTCAGACCGAAAATTGTAATTGGGATTTTTCAATTTCTAATAACAGTCCGGAGTCAGGAAGTTGGCGGTGTTACACCCCCGTGCCTCGGAAAGCACGTTAAGCCGTAGGTCCTGCGCCTGATTTCTCACCGGTCGTGTCGGATTGCCGTCATATTCCCTCATTCTCATATTCCGATGAATATGAGAATGAGGGAATAGAGAGTGCACTGGTGTTTGCACCTGTGCACTATAATATGTCCTGCGCTGATGGCACGTCTGTATAGACGGCCGCCGTAGCCGAAATCGGCTAGGACGACATTATTTATCATTATTATACCCTCCTTGCCTTCTCTCCTTCAATAAGCACATTGCAGTGGTATCACATATTATAATAATATAAAAGACTTCCCCAGTCATGCTGGACCGATATCACTTTTGCCGATGACCTCTTCTTTCTTGTAGTATTGCTCGTTTGCCCATTAAAACGTAACGCGGGTGTTATGCTCGATTGCCCGATTGCTAATTTTCAGTATGACTTAAATATCGTTTTATGGATTAAACTCAAAAATATTGGTTTAAAAGCGCTTTGATAGGGGATGATGATCATCATTCGATGGGGATCTATAATCGTCTACTGAGTCGTCATAATGAATAGCAGTTATTGACCATGTAGGTACGAAATACTTACAAGGCTCTCACGTAGTTTCGAGCGCTATCTGTTCAGAAATCAATTTACAGAGGTTAAGCGTCGTTTGTCCGGGTCATTTAATGGATGCAGAATAGATAATGCTATTCCATTCAGTGTTATATGTTTATTGGGAAAATATTTCAGTACTACTGGTGATAATAGTTAATATAGTTCGATAATGTAAAGCTTGATAGCGTTGTCGACTATCACAAGTAACATTCTTGAAGTAGAATTCTTGAGGCGTTTGACCTATTTTTGAGATAGGAAAATATCTGTGAGCTATCATTACATATAATTGATGGAACGTATTGTCACTTTTTGATGGAAATTCATATAATATTTTGATTAATTAATATACTTTTTATACTGTTGTTACCGATACTACGTGTAGCGCCATCTATTATAACACTTGAGAACTTATTGAATAACGTTTATAAGTAAGTGTTAAATAATGGCGCTGATATGAAGGTTAGTTTAAAAGTAAAAGCTATTTCTGGTATTTTAGGTGAGTTAAGACATTTTTGAAGCTTTCACTTTTGAAGACACATTCGAATGCCACTGTACATTTTTATATAATTGAAACTTAATTGGGATATATCTAGAATTTTACTATTCTTTGGTAGCACCAATATATCTTTGGAGCTCTTGTAGACAAAGTCAGAAACAGACATAAATCACTCGTAGCAATATGACATCCACATCGAGTTACAGTTTAACCAGTGAAGTGATGGTTGATCTTGGTAAGTTGAGATGCAGGGGCTAGAAAATAGGCAATATTAATTCAAATAAGACAAAAAAGTGTGTCTCCTCCGACACTGGAATTTACTCGAAGGATCTGAAGTGAAAAGTGCGCAAAGAAAGTAAGCGATATAAACGTAGTGATTTACTACTCTACTGATATAAATCTAGAATGCTGTTTTACACGATGTTACTCGTCAATGTTTTCATATCATTCTAAATCGTTTCATATATACGACTCCAATAAGACCCGTGGTGACAAAAGATTGACGATCACACGTCAAATCAAAGCTACAGATTTAAAATCAATAAAAAACTCCTTTATTATACAGGAAGCGGTAGCCACGCATGCGGGCCGACTCATGCTGGGACTTGCCCAGACTCTTATAAAGTATAATGAATTTCTATTTGAGTCGCATAGAAATGTTTCGCACAGTAAATAATATGAGATAGTATCGGACGGTTGTGCAACTGAATCAAAATACACTTTTAAATTTGCAGCAAATATGTGCGATTCAAACTATGAATTCTTATAAATAAATTGTTATTTATAGTTGGTTTTTATTAAATTATTTTATGTGAAATGTACCTTTATATGGTCTATATAACTAGGGAGCTGGTACTAAAATGTCCATAATTTTGTGAGTCGTCACTAACATTTTCGACTTCAGATATCTATTTGAATATATGTACTTAAATGACTTCAAATACGGTCTTCTTGACAGAATTCAAAAGGAGACGGAAATCGTATGGAGCTTAGGATTGGACTTTTGTTAGTAACTAATCGACCCGACAGCTTGTTATCTTGTTATGATTGGAAATATGTTGTCATGGTAACGTGTAATGTTATGTGGCCGAATTTTATATCTGTTATTTTGCCCTACAACAGTGTATTTCAAGTCGAAATACCGTCTGCAGTATTATGTATATATATTGATAAAATATAGCCTAAATGTTACCGAGTACTAATACCTAAATAACAAAAAGACTCATCGAAATCCTTTCAGTAGTTTTTGCGTGAAAACCGCACAAGACATAGACAGAATGACGTCTTCTACAGTTTCATTACAATATGTATAGATGATAAAAGGCATTAAAATGTATAAAACAGATGTAGTCAGTCGTAGAAATCCATGAATTTATCTTAATTTTAGCAAACCAATTATTTAATATTTCCGCGATAAGCAACAACACAATGGCGTATTCATACGCTTTATCGTTTGCTATCAAAAATTGTGAGGTCATTGAGATGGATCGGCATCTCGCTACATACATTAAAACGTGAACAAACAATACTGCATTCTTGGATGGCGCAGATGTAATTGAGATGTAACAAACTACGGAACTACTTGTAAATACGCGCAATTAGAAAATGTATATTCAATGCCTATTGACAATAACACGAGCCACGCTCGTTGTCATAAGTGACATATTATATTATCAGGACCGTAGACAGAGAATACAATGTCTACGATCAGGACTAATAGGAAAATATACGGAAAATATTCATATAGCTAACATTGTAAAACATGAAATAGGGTTTTATTTTTAACTATCTATTTGTTGGTCATACTTCTTTAGTTTTTAATGAAATCTGTGTACTTTTCTCTGTTCATGGTATAATTCTATAAGACCACATTTGAAATTTTTACCTTCTTCATTGCGTTATAATAATTATTTTTTTACGTAGGAATCTTTAATGTCGATCATCCCTACTCTTTCTTTACTTCTAAATTATAAACAATACCTACTAATGAACAACTAGACACGACGTAAGTACTTAGATTGTTTTCTATACATTGGACATTTCCATCAGCGTAATCTCGGGTCCATCGCGAAAGCTCGACTGGTTTCGCCGAAGTTTTCCATTTCATCCATTAAACTAGTTTGTGTACAAGGTTTCACTCGAATAAAGTTACTTCTACTTATTTAATTGTCATAAATTGTGCTAACAAATATTATAATAATTTGTAAAATGTGTTATAGAGCCACTGACTGCCTCGTGGTCTAGTGGTAAGCGTGTTCAACCACAGACGTGAGGTCCTGGGTTCGAATCCCGGGTCGGACCGAAAATTGTTAATGGGATTTTTCAATTTCTAATAACAGTCCAGTCAGGAAGTTGGCGGTGGTACACCCCCGTGCCTCGGAGAGCACGTTAAGCCGTCCGTCCTGCGCCTGATTTCTCACTGCTGTCCCATCGGAATATAAGAGTGAGGGAATAGAGAGTGCACTTGTGTTTGCGCGCACACTTGTGCACTATAATATGTCCTGCGCAGATGGCTGGTCTATAGACGGCCGCCGTAGCCGAAATCGGCTAGGAGGATATTATAGAGACACTACTGCTGAAAAAGAATGTTGCACGATAACGAAATTAAAAAAATAGATTGTATCTACAGTTGGACCAAAATGATTACATTATACCGGCGAAGAAGATGAGTGGAAGAAAATAGTAGAGGCCTTTTCCTTTTCAAGTTAATAGTTTGAAAAAATTGTTATCCTTGTTGATTATTCGTACGTTCTGAACGCCTTTTGGCAAAAATATGTTCCTCTAACCTTACATCCTCCATCCATAACCTTACATCTTTGAGGTCACAAAATACAGTATAGTATTTTTGCTTCTTAGAGTGTTTGTAAGCTTAGATTCCTAACTAAAAAAAATGGAATAGACTAAGAAAAATGTTTCCAATGTATGTGCTTTAAAAAAAAATAGAACTTAAAAAATATAAAGAATCTAATGAAGCGATACTTTATCAAACGTATCTTATCAATTTCGCAATAATAATAAAGAGCGGACGCTATCCTGTACTATCTTGGCTCTGCTCAAACCAGTTGGGGTCTGGAAATAATTACCGCAAGCTGACAACATAATTAAGTATTACTTCTATCATGCTCAGCTACTCACGTAACGCACTTAACCTTTCGTCAGGCCTCGTGCACACCGGACGGTGCACCTGACGGCACTTCTGGGTCATATGAACGTGCCCTAAGATGTTGGGAACATCTTGCCGATTTCTCTCGCCGGACTTGTAATTATATGGTTGAAATAACGAAACTAGTATTCAACTGAACATCATCAATTATGACTAAACCTTTCAATACCACATTAGTGTTAGTATATCTAACAGGCTTCTCCAGGGGTTAGTAGCACAAGGAATTAATCAACTGAGTTCAAATATTATTATTTTTATTTATTTATTTAATTATTTATTGTAGGTACATGCCGGAGGGGACATTACACTATTTGCCTAATGCGTCTCCACAGGTTATGGTCGGTTGTTTGTATGTGATGACTGTTGTGCTGTTGGTGGTGTGTGGTGCTTAAAGTACGAGTACAAGAACATCGCTAGCTTGAAAATGCACTTAGCACAGCAAGATTTGGTACTTATATCTGTTTTTGTACAAATATTGTCCAACCGTCACACGAAAATTACAGTTTCACTGTAATATGTACGTTTGTATAACATATAACATTAACTTGACGATCCCATCATGTAGGATTGCCTTCACATCAGTTTATTTTTATTTATAACATAAGGGGGCAACGCATCTGTATAGCATATAGGCTATACAGATGCGTTGCCCCCTTCCTCCTCCTACACCCTCCATGGGCGACCGGCTACTTACACACCGCACGAAACGCGCCGGCACAGCTGTCCCTATACGCCAGTTTCATGTAAGCGAGAGGTACCTCCCCGGCCCAATACTATAATATATATACCCAATATATACCCAATACTCATAGAATAGAACAATAAGGGAGTCTAGACTGCATTAGTGTCTATAAAATCTCATTGTGCATAATATAATTGTGCATATTATATCCTAGACTGCCTCGTGGGCTAGTCGTAAGCATGTTCAACCACAACCCGTGGGGTCCCGGCTCTACGTTCCGGGTAGGATCAACATACGATGTAAGCTGGCGGTGGTAAATCCCCATGGGAGCACTTTCAGCCGTCAGTCTTTTTTCCTGGCCTAGTAGCAACAGGGATTCCTGCTGTTGCTAATGTCTCCAGGAATTACATTAATGAATATAAATTACATACACGTTTATACATTATAGAGGTGCATGCAACTTCGTTCGCGTAGCGTAGTAATATTATATTTAAAGTGATTTGTTATTGTTGCTTGCAGTGTGCCGAAATTCCGATTTACCGCACTAAAAGTGTTTTTGATGTTGAACAGGGTTAGTATCCACAAAACCACAAAAAGTTTCATTCGAATCCATCCAATAGTTTCGGAGATTAGCCCGGACAAATAGACAAACGGGGAAACGGACAAACAGACAGGTACAAAAAAATTAAAAAACATTGAAAAGTGTTCTTATACTGTTTTAACATCGCCCCTAATAATATTTTTGGTAAATATATTTAATGTATACGAATTTTACTGTTTTATTATATGTATAGATTTATATTACAAGTGAAGCGTAGATATTACATTGTTCCGGTATTAGCAATCTAATTTGCGAATAGAATTCAATTAAACCACAAAAGGTGCCGCTGTGTGTCGGTGTGTGCGTCGACTATTGTTTTTACGAGATCAAATCAATGTTTTATTAGTATAGTTTACGATTCTTCATGGAGTATAAACTGTAATTACAATAGAACACCGCAGATTCGTGTACGTTATGTTTCTATCGTTTCGTTTGACTGCCTTGTGGTCTAGTGGTAAGCATGTTCAACCACAGCCGTGAGGTCCCGGGTTCGAATCCCGGGTCGGATCAAAAATTGTTATTGGGATTTTCCAATTTCTAATAACAGTCCGGATTCAGGAAGTTGGCGGTGTTACACCCCCGCGCCTCGAAGAGCACGTAAAGCCGTCGGTCCTGCGCCTGATTTCTCACCGGTCGTGTCGGATTGCCGTCCTATCGGAATATGAGAATGAGGGAATAGAGAGTGCACTTGTATCTGCGCGCACACTTGTGCACTATAACATGTCCTGCGCATCTGGCTCGCCTCTGTAGAGAAGGCCGCCGTAGCCGAAATCGGCTAGGACGATATTATTATGTTTCTATCGTCATAAGTTAAAGCCATCTCGGTTCGGCATTCGCCACGACTTCGAAAAAGGTAATGTCTGAGAATATGTCAACAATGGCTAAGTAAGGGGTAGTGATTTTGGTGCTTTGCAATCGAACCCTCCTCCCAGGCTACTGCTATACAAAAATAAATGTAAATTATATTTTTATTCTATATAAGAATGTATAATGAAGAAATTAATGAGACCCGCTGAGTTTGTTTCGCCGGATCTTCTCTGGACAGGGCTAGGGTTGAACCGTTGCACGTTGGTAGATGAAATTTTTGACGTTCAAAAAGCAAGTTTTTAAATTCTATTTTTTTATTATATATTAACAGTAAAAGCATAACCGGGAGGTCTCACTTACACGATTCGTCTTAATTTGCGGGTCTGGTGGTCCATAGAAAGGGAAGGGCAATAAAACTGCACAACAGTTATAGGGATGTCAATAAGAATCAGTAGTCAATAAGATACTGCTTATTTGCTCCCTCACCTATACTCATGCATATTTTAGTAATCGGGCTTGGCTCCCTTCTCTTTCCCACCACTGCTACTCCGCAACCACAACGACCCTTTGATATGGTCTCAGGGAGCCCGAGGAAAAACCTAAAAAGTCTTGGGACCCGCAACAATACTCATGTTATAGATATAGACAGATGAATCAGTAATATTTTGTAGGTATATGCACATAATTGTTTTGCAGACGTGTTGCCCTCTTTTCTTTCTCCTCCGTTGGGCCACACATTACTCATGAGCCGCACTAAACGCAAAACATAGCTACACTTAACGGC
>LUGF01023755.1:116979-139297 GCA_001625245.1 Calycopis cecrops
TTTTTTTTTTTTTTTNNNNTTTTATGATATAGGGGGGCAAACGAGCAGTCGGGGGAATTTTCGTGACCACCGACGCCCATAGACATCCGCATAGACTATAGAGGCTATACAGATGCGCTGCCCTCCTTTCTCCTCCCACCTCCATGGGCCACCGGCTATTTACACACCGCACGAAACGCGACAGCACAGCTGTCACTTCACGCCGGTCTCGTGTAAGCGAGAGGTACCTCCCCGGTCGTGCCGGCCCAATTCGGCTGCATGCAAGCATGCAGTGTGGCACTACCTCTTACAAAAAGAAAGTTACATGACTGATATTGTTAGTAGTAAGTAAAATACTTAACCTATTTTGATAGACACAGAAATAATGATTATTATAGCTAGTTATTTCCTACTCATGAAGTTTGTTTTGAATTTTTTTGCTAATTTATTAAAAAAACACTCTGTGTGGTAAATGGATATAGTATAATTTTACTTAATTATTTATTTATTTTAATATAATAAGATATTAAATCACCAGTATGTCAAGTATCTAATATCGTGGATCTTTCCATAATGGATTGCTTTTTTATGTAGATTTGAGACCTTCCTAAGCGTTTAAAACCCAGTAGCCTTAGAATGGAAATCCAAGGCAGTAGCTGTACTGAATTCAAATTTGAATTTTTTAAGCAAAATAAAATTGGATAGATATAATCTATGTTTTAATCAACTACTGGTTTCGATTCGAATTTATAGAAAAATAGACGTTATATTCAACGGATCTTATTTTATGTTATACAGGGATCATAAATTAATATATTTAATTAATTGTAATCAAAGAGTATAATTATACCATATCCATTTAACACAAAAAGTATTTTAACAACTTTGCTTTTTTTATAAAGTTTAGTTACTACAGTCAAACTATTATATTTCCTACTAGAGTATTTTGTTCAATTTTTCATAGATTTTCAGATAGTGAATCTTATTTCAAGGAGGTGTCACTCTTTAGCGTAGAAATAAAAAAATTGAAAACATAACTTTATTTACATTTAATTTAATCGCATTTCATTTTATTTTAATACCACATCGTGTAACTAAATCGTTATTCATTGTTTAGAAATATAATATTAATTTAAATGTTTTGTTTATTATATTATATATTAATATGATTTCGCCGATGTTTATGATTTTAATGTGTAATTTATTGTTCCGCAACCGAAAACAAGTGACAAAAAATATTTTAGAAGTCACCTGCATAGGAAAGCAGTTAATTTACATTTATAATTATTGTGCTCTCTTCTGTTTCTTGACCGGATTCATTATAATTAATTAATACAAGCCTAGCGAATATGCTAAGTGGATAATTAATAAAATTTATTTTAATTATTTTTATACAATAATATTAAATTTGTCATATTCTATTAAATTTATGGAGCGCCTGTTTCCAAATCTATTTTATTAGGTTATATTGTTATTGGTCATTATTAAAATACACTATACCTGTAGTTTTTCGGTGCTGTGAACATATTTTTCTGTGTGAATCGTCATTTAATAAATATAAGGATTTATAAATCAAAATTTAACATCCTACTGTGAAGCTGCGCCGTTTGTCTAAAAACAACATTTTATTATTTTATACGGTGGCATTAACGAGTAGCTAGTTGACGCAATAAAATATGAAGTGTACAGTCTGTATGAACGTGAAGTAAGAAAGAGGAAATCTGGTAGCTCCGAGCAGGGATTTCACTCAATACCATTGTCTACCCCGGGCTTTAGTTATTGAATGTGGCTGTGCTTTTTAATCCAAAAAATATACCGATATCACTACTTACGTAGGTGTCTACTTAAAATAGTACCAAAGTACCTAAGCAATAAGCAGTGCTCATCCGCGTTCATTTTTTCGAGATAAAAAAATATATATTAATCTAGGTTTTAATCAATGTATGTGTCAAATATCATCTAAATCAGTTCAGTAGTTTTGTGTGAATTAATTAATATAAATAATATAAAAGATAAAAAGGTACTAACTTTTACATTTAGAACATTAAAGTAGGATTAGGTATTACACTATTTGGCGTAAGTAAATCGGTGTAACGTCATAAATGATGATGATTTGTGGTCACAAAACGCAACTGGCCTATTGTGACCACAATATATAACGATGGATATATTTTATAAGTGAAAAAAACATTGAACATTGAATTTAGCATGAGTATGATGGCACTTTTGTCTCATTCAGTATCTCTAATTCTCTGCGAATTCTGGAACATGTGTACGCGGTACTCGCTTCTATGACATCACGCCTTTGTCCGAGAGAGTGGGCAGACAAAAGCTTACGAGTGTGTGCCTAGCGCGAACACTGACCGTGGCGGATGCACGAAATATATTTGGATGTGGTATTTATTAAAACTATTTTAATTTGTTTTACATCAATGTCGAGTCTTGGACTTTAGGCTCCCAAGCCTTCGATTTACAGGAATATGTGTGCTCTCAGAAAGCAAAACTGATGTTCTGAGGGGATCTGTGAAAAAGTATCTACTTTTTTCATTTGAATTTATCTATATTCACAGGAGACAACGCTTTTCTCTACGAATTCGCACCCAGAAATTTACACCGCAGTTTCTTCGTCATCGTGTCGCTATGCTATATCGGCGACGTCATCATTTATCATAATGTGAGACAGTAGCTAATGTGAAGCCTATACATATTATTAAAAAAAATACAAAGACACTAGCGAATATGTACCCTATATTCCTCCCTTAGTTTCCAAATTCCCATAGCAAATCATATTCAAATCGTCACATTAAAGCCGCAACTAAGCTACTTGTCTTGCATTCTAGTTCTCGTCACCAAAACAATGCTCCAGTTAAGAAAACCGTTAGAACCCAAAATTATCAGTTATTTAAACAAAAATTTGTATTTCAAGCGCCCTCTTGACCCGCCGAGCAGAAATATTGTAACTGTCCGGTGAAACGTAGCTCTATGGCAGTACAAATACAATGGAGGATGACAGTAAGTGTTTGCGGAGCGTGTTTGCTCGGCTGACAAAAGTTCTAGTTGCGTCATGCGCGTGTACAATATTCGTGGACCACAGGGTCTTAGATCTCAAATGTTGTTGAATGGGTGTAATATTCAAACAAATAATTATAGTTGTTTGTTATGGTTTTTGGAAGATGGAGCGCTCTTGGTGGGAAATCGGAAGGTTTTGTTATTATTGTCATTTAAGTATCTACTATAGTAGATCGATACATACATTTAATGTTGCTTTAATGGGGTATTGTGTTGCTGTATGGCTATTTTACCATATGTATGACTAAATATTTCTATAGAAGCCATGTACAAGGCCGCAAGTAATTACTGCTTTTGTCTTTTAAAATCCGATCTTACTTAGTAGCTAGGTTTTAGAAGTCTTCCTTCTGCAAGTTTCTTAGTAAAACATAATATTTAAATACCACATTACATTTACAGATATAATTTACTTCGTAGTCAGATACAATTAATGAATATACCTATAGTAGAAACGTATGTTGTGAATTTTGTTTTTTGCGAAGATAGAATTTTATAACTATCTACTCTTATTAGATACCTATTAAAGAACATATAGGTAATAGAAAGAAAGTTTCGTTAAACTTACTTTGCTATCCTATTTTGCATTGTATTAAGTAATGGTAATGAGATATATAAGAAAACATTATAACCGACCTTCTTTTCATGTAAGTAAATAAGACAATTAGTATTCACTTTATTTTACAATGTTCAATTTCGCGCTACACTCCGAGTTTAATTACTTAACACTTTTATTAATTGATAAAATTGAAATAAAAAATTTACGACTTGAAATGGCACTTAGATTTTAATTATATTCCTGCTATACTGCATATTTAACTTAATAAAAACACTGTTATGTGAGTGATGTAGATTTGAAAGTGCACTTTAAAATCTTATATATTTGTTCTAGGCTTATTTTAATTGCAGTCTTCGATAGTCCAAGGCTAGGTGATATACCGAAATAAGACACTGCCATCTTGTACTTACTATGTACAACAGATCACACCGTCACTGACTGAAATGGGAAAACCGTACTTTACGGCAGTTAGAAAAGTTATAAAGTTATACCTTTAATCAAGAATTAAAGGTATAACTTTTCTTTTTATAGACCCTTTGTTTGTAGGCAGTAGTTATAATAAAACAATAAAATCGACCACTATAAAACATTCAACCAAAACAATATACCTTTAACAGTCTAATAAATGCCAAATATAGTTTTGTCCCCAAGATTTACTACCGGATTTATCATGTATTAATAAAAGATATCAATAAAAGCACAATAAAAAGGCTGCACGGGAAAACCGAAGTACCGTTACAGTTTTATATTTCATATTATCAAAGGGAAGCCATGTTGTTTCATAAAATAAATAACAAACATAAAGTTACAATTACATATTTAATTATAAAGGCTATTCAAAGTTTTATACTGACAATAAATATTTTCTTTTATTGTATAATTAAAGTTTGCTTTTAGTTTTGAATTAATTAGTACGATGACAAAAGCATTCGGCCGAAACTCATTCCTAAGTACCAACATTAATAAATCGAAAAAGCCATTAAACTTCTAAATGTCGTTTATCTTGATGAAGATTTATGATAAGTGGTCAAGCGACAAGATTGAGGAGTCCGACACAATTGTTCCCGGCAGTAACAGAGATATGCCCGCTTAGATTTTATTTTACTGTTTTATTATATGGGATAAAAATTTACAGGGAAGATATTTTTATAGAACAAGAGCAAGATATCCCATCACCTGAAACTAAGCCTTCATGGATGATGTGCATATGAGAAGTGTTTCGAAGTACGTCCGTAGCGTGTTTTGAAGCATGCATTTAAGCTTCATAGGGGTTTTCAGGCTCTCACAGACTATACGAAAAATGATTGAATACCTTTTTGTTTTATTTCTGATCTGATTAAATTGATCTTTAGTATTTTACTAAACGTGTGTATGGTAATGGGAATCGGTAGTCGTCTAATAGCTCCCATTGACCTTTGCCCCTTATTATATAAAAAAGTCTTTTACGAAGAAGATGAATTTCACAGCATATTATGTAATCTCGAAGTGCCATGACGTCCAAGTATAATAGAAAAATAGAAAACCCCTATAAGTTACTGAAAATTAGTAAAATCTTGTAAGTTATGTGACTAAGTCGCATAGACGGTGAAGATTTATAACGTACTTGTATCCAGGCAGGTACAGCGTACTCCGTGTTGTTATCCTCAAGAACACTACAAATTAATTGAGTTACCTACAGTACTGGTATGGTAGTAATCTTGTGATACAGACAGAAGGGCAGTATAGGCGGCCAATAGCACACATCTTTAGTGTGTATTCGATTCAACAACAAGCACATCCATAGATGGCCTATGGATGGAGATGGGGCAGCGCATCTGTATAGCCTCTATGCAGATGTCTATAGGCGTCGGTAGTCATGAAAATGGCTCCGAATGTTCGTTTGCACCCCTATACCATAAAAAAACAGGTTCCCCAGTCCTGATGGCAGTGCCTACACGCATTACCACACGAAACAAAAAAAAAGAAACTTGGCAATAATGTTCCACATTGGAAACCTATAGTGGGAGGAAAAATACAAACAAGGAGAGGAAGAGGAAGGCCAAGAAGGGCATATTATATTGATCAATTGAAGAAGGTGAACGTCGTAACGTACGAGCAGCTAAAGAGAACAGCAGAGGACAGGGCCATGGAAGATACTCCACCGACAAGAGCGCTGCTCATAAGTCAAAGAAAGAATTGGAAACCACCTGTTCCTAATTGCTGATTGCCCCTAACATCGGGGGGCCTTTTATTTATCAATATAAATTAGAGAATCGTTTTACTTCTTCATAATTAAATCACTCTGATTAATGATTATCTCTGTGTAGTGATTAGAAGGCGGCAACTCCACACGGGGGGTTATGTATTCGATTTCCGCAACATTTTTCATGGACTAACAGTGGGGCTCGGTTTCACCCGCATTTAACCGTTCTCCACTATTATACCTACTTTACCACCTTATTTTTTTGGCACATTTTATGCAATTTCAGATTTATATCTGTGTGAAATTTTACTAAATCGTTTTAGTGATTTTGTATTATAGTATTAGTAGTATTTACTGTATTAGTATGATTTATGCTTAAACATAGATCATCCACAAATTGATAAAATTATCCAATTTCAATGTAATTACAAGAATTTCCTTAAATATTTAGGTGACTTCTCAAATACCTACAAACTAAAAATAAAAATTCCGATAAACTGTTCATAGATCTGTATATTTTATGGATTAGTAGACTAGAGCCACATAAGTGGGTGGAACAGCATCCGTATAGGAGATTAAAATCTAACCCACAACAAACAGAATATGTCCATAACATAATTTTCCGGCATTTCTCCACAGCCATATATATCGCTACGATATTCCAATTGTGTATTATAATCTATTAACATTATAACACTTCATTATAATAACGCAATAAAAATCCAAATTGACAATACATTACAATAAAATATATTTTTTTATTCTTATACCTTGCCGAGGGCACACCACGAGGCATTAACAACTGCTGAGATAAAATAACCATACAACATATTTTTTATTCAAATGAATCAATAAAAACAAAATAATAGCCCCATTCATGGAGGGGACATATCTAAACTAATCGTACGACCAAATTTTGAGAACAGGTGGCTCGAGATCAGATGGTGAGATGAGATGCTGTAATCTCTGTGACGTCCGTTCGGTTGTCTGACCTCCTTACGTTGGAGATTCTGATCGGGGCCCGCGAACAATGCGAGGAAGTTTTGGAGCCCATGATAATTGTGAGGCTGTGAAATGTTGCGTTCGCTAGCTTCGTGTAACCAAGATTTATTGTGTTTTCATTAGTTATCTAGATTTACTTTTGTATACCCAATATACCTTAGAAGTAAGTAGTAGTAGTTTAGTAAGATAGTCCACACTGCATGCTTACATGCATCCGAATTGGCTCTTCACGACCGGGGAGGTACCTCTCGTTGACACGACCGGCGTAAAGTGACAGCTGTGCTGTCGCATTTCGTGGGATGTGTAAGTAGCCGGTGGCCCATGGAGGTGGGAGGGGGAGATAGGAGGGCATCGCATCTGTATAGCTCCTATGCGAATTTCCATGGGCGTCGGTAGTCATGAAAATAGCTCCGACTACTCGTTTGCCCCTTATACCATAAAAAAGAAAATCGAATGTAACTTGTACTATCGTGAAGTTAAGAAATCGATTGTACGAACTATTAGTTTAGTCCTCACGAAAGTAGCTAAATAATATATGTTGCTAACAAAATATTACTGCAATAGATAAACGTACATGTTACATAGGTATGCAAAAGGGCTTTCAAATAACTCTTAATATTATTCTCCGAACATACTTGAAGTACGTGCCCTATTTTTGGAAAAAATGAGATGTGAAGTCATTAAACTAAATTGGCTAGTTTTCATTGTTGACATATATTTCATTAGTGACGGGCAATTTGCAGGGCAGCTGTTGGAAACTGTCATTGGAATACTAAACATTTGTCAGCATGATGTGGCATAAACAGTATGTTTTACGGTATGATGACTAAACGTGTAAAATGTTCATGTATTTTTATAACATTATCTTAATCAGAATTTGTGTAGGAACGTAAGGTAGGTACCGATCCTCGATTTTGAAGGTTTAATTTTTTTTCAAATATGTGAAATATGCATCGGAAGATTCTGTACACAGGTCCAATATAAATAGTCAAACTAATGAAATTAAAATATTTAATATTCTAAGAATCTGTGTCGAATGAGAAGCAAGTAGCAAATTTTATTGTTTTTCTAATTTATTTTGCATATAACATAATTTTTAAAATCCAAAATTTATTTTACAGTCAGGTCTATATTTTTCTTGTTCTTCATGATAATAATTTGTTAATATATGAACCGTAGTAGGTACTTAAAAAGTAGAGTTTGGTTACTTGTGGATTTTTTATCATCAAACTCGAATAATTACGGATTTGGACAAAATATTCACCATTGTATCAAAATTTTTACATTGGGTGAAAAAAATGATAAAAAATACAATAAAAAATATGAAAATTTAATAAATCATTTTCGGTAGCTCTTTGCGACATGCTAGCTAGCTTTGCAACTCATTAACTATAGATTGAGAATGCACAAGATACATAATGTCAGAACAGAGGCGAGATAAAAAAATATTTGACAAATGTCAGAATTACCTACTACTAAAACACTTAAAGGACTTTATCATTATTATGTAATCGGGACGCTATGGCCTCTTACTCGCGTAAAATAATTGTCTCATATGTACTTCATCTACTGTCTCTTTTCTTTTCCGATGATTGGAACTTAATTTGAATTTCTCGCTTCCACGCTTTGTACATCTTTCATGTAGTGAGAACAACTCTAAATCAATCCCCTCCGTTAGAGGTGGGGAGTTGAGGACACCCGCTGTCCTCGGCCAAGATAATAATAGTTTACCTATTAATTCCTAAAAGTCCGGTTTGCCTACCCCCAGTATTCTAGGGAAGAAGGGGGGGTCTGCCCCCTCATCGACCACAATTACAGTGGCTTGAGCTTACCATAAGGGCTCGCCACTCATATCGATGAAGCTGCACTGACCTTCAGTCTCAGCATAGATTCTATCTAAAAAAAAAAAACTCCAAATCTATGTCATAAACATACAGGGCTGCCTATTCTTACTCTATCGCCGTACGGTTATATAAATATAATAAAAAAGAGAAACTATAGCGCTTTCTATTGTGAATATATTTTGAACACAGGAAATTGAACAGATTTAAGATACGTTATGTCGGGCTACGGTTAGCGGCCGTACGATGATTTTTCTCATTAAAATTCATAAGGGGAAGCGGTTCTCGAACGACCTTCATAAACAAAACCTTAATGGCACAGGTTTTCGTAACTAACAATTAAACTAGATAGAGTAACTAACGTGACGAATTGAATGTAGATATCGTCAGTTTGTAAGAGGTAGTGCCACGCGAGTGTAGCCGAATGGGACCGACACGACCGGGGACATACCACTCGCTTACACGACGCCGGCTTGAAGTGACAGTTTTTTTTTTAGATAGAAACTACGCTGAGACAGAAGGTCAGTGCAGCTTCATCGATATGAGAAGCGAACTCGCTGGGGAGCTCAAGCCTCTGTTAAGTGACAGTTGTTATCGCGTTTTGTGCGGTATGTAAATATGGTAGGAGTATAACATCTACGCGTAAGTCAATGGGCGTAGTCATGAAAATGGCTCCGACTGCTCGTTTGTCCACTTATACTATGCCAAAAAAAATGTACGTATGTAAAGGAGACAGCCAGTCTGCTGGGCCGTTTTCATTCACAGCTGTTAGCAGTTCGGTGAAAGTGTTGGTCGGTTCTCTCGGCGGTTTTACTACGCTTGTGATTCATCATTATTAACCTGCTTTCGTTCGGACACATTCGCGTGTAATTGTCAGGTGGGCGGAATACGTTAGCGGTACCGGTTCTGCGGCAAGTGCCATGGACCTCTGTATCATCAGCATCATCACCATTATTATTTATTTGGTGTAAGGGGGCAAACGAGCAGTCGGGGCCATATTTATGACTACTCTCCTTTCTCCTCCCACCTCCATAGGCCACTGGCTACTTACCACGTGAAACGCGATAGTACCGTTGTCGCTTTACACCGGTCTCGTGTAAGAGAGGTACCTCCGAGGTCCTGCTGGCCCATTTCGACTGCAAGCAGGCACTACCTCTTAGTATAATTAATTATTATAGCATTAGAATGAATAATGGGCCCATGGAGGGGGTAGGAAGGCCACGCATCTGCATCAATACTGTGCGGATGTCTATGGGTGTTGCACGTTGCCTGTACATGAGCGGCACGAAACGCGACAGTGTAGCAGGGATACGGAATGTGGAGGTACTGTACCTACCTGATTGCGTCGGTCTGATAAGGCTGCATCAGAACTGCTCATCTTGGCCAGATTTAATCGAATTTCCCTTCGATTGCCGAATAGTTTTTTAATATAGGCTACAATGATAAAGACTGTTAAACACTATGCAGATGCGATGAGATATCTGTATCTAAGCGCATATCTGTGAATATGGCTCTCTATACTAAACTCAAAGAGCACCACTCACTACGCATATAACATGTCATATTTTACCACAGATAAAATCTTATACGTATCGTATCCCGCTTAGTGTGTGACAGCCTTAACGCTTAACATTACTTCTAAAAACGTGTCACCTGATCATATTAATTGTATTGTAAGATCAACGCTTAATTCACCATAAAGTTGTCATCACATATTTTATTTATTAATATGTACGTAACTCTTTTTTTAATAACACCATAAATCAGAATTAAAATCGTACAATATTTGACAATGTCGTATTATGTTTGAACATGCGCCTTAATTTATGTACAATTAGTGACGTCCATTACAATCATAATATCACTCGTTACGAGGCTGTTATGTACTAATATCGAAACTGTTATCAACTAATATCGATATCCCATTCGATTTGCTGCCGATCGTAAATAGATAGGATATTATAAAGGCATAATTAATCATTATATTTTATATTGGAGTGCATTAGGTAAGAACATACGTTACGAACGTTAAAGGGTAGTTATTGTACAGTTGACTATAAGACTAAATCACTACATAGTATAAAACAAAGTCGCTTTTTCTGTCATGTGTCATGTTGTATGTCCCTATGAACGCTTAAATCTTTAAAACTACGCAACGGATTTTGATGCGGTTTTTTTTAATAGATAGAGTAACTCATGAGGAAGGTTTTTATGTATAATATCATCCATTAAATAGTGGACAAATACTGTTATTTTTGAGGTTTCTAATGTGATGTCGCAAATAATTACATTTTTTCCGCTTACATTGCAAACGCAGGCTGAATCCTACGAGATTTATAAAAATAATGTACTAAGTATTGTACACAATGAAAAGGTCTACAGAAAACTCCGCGATGGTATATGTCTATCTCTTATGGATATCCCACAATAACATTTTTTTGTCATTTACTTTTTACGACAAATAATGACTAATATTCGAAGCGATTTTAACCAATACAGCATTAATCCTTATCCAATTAAATACCTTAAATACATTGTTGATTTAATATAGATCTATTTGGTCTTTTACAGCATCTGATTTAAATCAATATTTTTGAAGATGTACAGATTTAAAAATTGCGGAACATAGCGTTTACGGCGACTCCAAAAACGCGTGCGGGCTACGGGCAGTAAATGAATAAATCAAATCTACTGGATTGATTTTATCATTTTTTCAGTGAGTTACATATTTTAAACCCGTGCAAAGCCGGAGCGGGCCGCTATGTTTTTTTATAAACAACGTTCACAGTTTTTCTGTAGCGTATTTAGTATATCAGCATTGCACCCGTGCGAAGCCGGGGCGGGTCGCTAGTTATAGATATAAAACAGGGAAATTATAATCCATTCAAATGGCTAACCGAAGCATAGACAACAAGATTATATTATCCTTATTCTAAATCTCCCAATCGATTTCTTTATTGTGAGTAATTTTTTTATTAAGCTAATATCCCTAATCAGATATGCTCCTATCTAGTTTTAAAAAACTTATTATCTATCATTAAAGTCTTATTTATATGTTATCAAAGAAAAAAATGCGTTCTGCACAAACAAATAAATTTAAATATTACCATAATATATGACTAGGAAAGTCAAAAAGACTTAATTAGGTAGAAGCCTTAATTCTCATTCGGAAGCCATCTTTAATTTTGTAGACATCCAAATAGAACACACACACACACACACAAGTTCACAAATTCATTCAACTTATACAAAGATGCTTAACGGTAAAATACCATCGTGCTTGCATAAAACTACAAATGATTTTTTTGCTTTTATTTATAATGATTGATAGATCAACCAGTTTATATCTCAGAAACAAAAAAAAACTTTTTTTTATTTAGAATGGGTATTTTATGTCAACTAGTGGTTCGAATAAACAGGTGTGGTTATGTGGAGTCAATAATGTCAGTTATAAAATATATTATATTAAGACTAATTTAAATTACTATTATAGAATAGAGAAAATAATATGGTCTTATAATAGGAAATGTTTCTATCAATACGGGTTTGCTAAACTGTGGGAAAACAATTTGACAGCGGGTGGCTTTAAATACAATGTTGTTTTAGAATCGTAAAAATATAATCGTAAATTATATTGTTTATGATTTTATCGTAAATAAGTATCGAACATTAACGATGTAAAAACTATGTCCGTCAGAACTATGAATGAACTAGATTCGTTCATTCATAATGAGATCGTTGAATGAACGATATACAAATGAATAAAAAGCGAACAAAGAAATAAATATTCATAAATATAATCACACTATTAACCTAGTCTCGTCGAGTGTTGTAAATTCTTTGGACTACAAACGGAAATAAATTTAGGAATAGATTGTATTTTATTTTGCTGATTGCTAACGGAAATATACTATACTTTTAATTTACGCAATTTATTAACTGACTGCTATACCTAAGTATATTTAGAGACGGGGGACGTAGAAATGACTACGATATAAGCCACTAAAAGACATCAAACGTTTTTTTATCCTCTCTATAATAAAAAAGAAGTCATCAGCAACGAACTACAGATTAACAAAAGACTTAAAAATAACATTCACCTGTACGATGACGCATACTCTTGTAAAGTAATAGTCAACAACAAAAAGTAACCGTAATCATATTACATCCGTCGATCATTGAAAATCGTGTCATAATGATGTAGAAATAGAATATAAAATGGCACACTGGTGCCATAAAAACTTTTTATAATAACGGATTATTGAATATATTTTAATCAAGATCTATTCTTTGGATTTTTCCCATACTTATGTGTGTAATAAATAAATATTTCACAATACGAATTTGAATAACGTATTTTCGTTTTTATTCAATCTGTTTGTACGTCTATAAATCCAAATTTAATCTACTATTTCTTCGTTACATATAGTGAATTGGAAAATGATATACAGTATACATGATGGTCGGACTAATCTTTGCAGTAAAAAGTATTTATATTATTGGATTCAAAGGAAAAAAAACGGACAAGAAAAGTGTGGATACTTTACTACTTATCACCACCGCTGCTCCTGTGTCTCTGGATACAGCGGCCACTACATGCGATATAACAGATAGAATCATCGCTGCTTTCCCAAAGGAAATGCTGAAACTGGGACCTGCAACGAATTTAATACACAATAGTAAAAGAAATAGTGATTCTAGTTTCCAGCATGAAGAACAACAGCTTCACAATAAATTTTTTTGCTAATGCAGGTGAACCTTTACGTATGCTACCCACGAGCCTAGGTAGCTCAATTGGCTTGCCCCTACGGACTACTCCTGCAGGTGCCTTCAGCCGCTATAATTATAGGGCCCCGGATATACAAGCAACAGGATTCCTTCGGCGATAGGCTGGCCTCGGTGAAACGGCTTCTGCTCCTTGGGGACTGTCCGGCTGCCTTTGAACAGTCCAGTCAGAAAAGGGGGTCAGGTTCCTATCCCAACCCCTAGTCCCAATACTCCAACGGATCACGGCACTCCCGTCGTCTTAATCCACGCTGCACTCTGCTGATTCAGAGGGATGGGTGGAGGACTCTCCAGCTCAGTTGCTCTTAGCCTGGCTGCTCCTTTTAAGCCTGTCCGGTACGGGTAGCCCTGTCCGGCTTAGCGGATAACAAGAATAATAATCCATCTAAAAAGAATGTGTGTAATTCGATGGGCCACTTTCGCCCGAAAGTGGACATTTCAATAAAAACGTCTATTCTGTGACATTGAGAAGGTTATCTGTGATATGTAGACCCCGTAATAAATACGAGAGGCTGCGAGATACGACGGAAGTGATAGTTGGATACAACAAAATACCTCGCCAATGAGTTATTTGAATAATATTTTTCGGGTCACTACTTTTGATTGTTAAACTTGTAGATTTCGGAAAATAAAGGTAGGAACTAACTGTAAAACTAGTTTAACGGGTGTTAAGGGGTAATTAATTAAACAAATAGATAATAATATATATAACAAAATTGCTTGATAGTAATTCGGTGCACCAGCCTAGCATTTTTCAAAAAATGGCGTCACAGAAACCTCCAACTTAGTATAAAGCAGCTGGATAGATGTTTAAATAATATTGAGGAAATAAATTAAAGACACGTACTATGTGACACCCAACAAAAAATCACTTGTCTTTTGTTAAATGATTTACATTGTTACTGTTCTACTTCGCGGGTTGTTGTACCAGATAATTCTTTGTCAGCGTATCACAAGATCGTGACAAAAGAGAATGTATTGACACATCATCTATAGACACAATGGCGTTGATGCTGCATTATATACATATTTAACAGACTCAGTTTGTCGTCAAACACGATCGCACGACTGTGAATAATATGACCTAAACATAGAATGAAAGACGATAAATATGGCAAAAATATTCCCGCAGATCCAATTGACTTAGAGGTATTTGATAACATAACACAAATATAATAGAGTTGATAAAATAAAATAAAATTGCTTTCAATGTAGGTACTTAACAAATGCCCTTTTTATTAATTGAGAATATTCTCCAATGCGAAAACAATATTGTACTTATTATTATTATCATCAGTTTTATAGACAAATCTGCCACTTACTAGGTTAAAATTTGAATTTCAACAAAATTAATTAAACATTGCACATATTTTTGTCCCGCCCAACCGATGAAATCTTAACTATACTTTAAAATTGAATCTACAACGTATAGTGTGTAGGGTTACAATACATTTGTGAGGTCAATGGTTTGATTGTATGATCACTTATAGTCACCAAAAATTGTATAAAAATGATACGTTTTTATCTTAAGTTTTGTTACTGCTTATAACTAACTCATTTTAGTGCTTCCATTGCACTTCCCGAGATAGTAACATAAGTATTGGCCAATTTAGATATGAAGTAAGTATTTGTAGCAGTGGCGGGATACACTAATAAGCCAAACAATTACACAAAAAAATACAAATTATACATCTAATAATCTGAAAAAGATTTAACAAAACTTCAATTTATAACTAATTAATTATAAATAAACTCGATGCTACTTCAAAATATTAATTCTAAACAACCAAAATTTGGTTCCATTGATCTAGCGATCTTACCTATAAATATCTCCAGTATAATGTATACAAACTTCTTGACCGATGACCCTCAGATAAATCTATTGTTGAGATATCATAAACTAAACTTAAGTCCCGCTTTGAAACTCCGGCAGTAAGCAGCACAAATCGATTACGTGTATATTGTATGGAAATACGTTTTACATGCTGCTGATTATTTGGAATGGCCGCCATCACGAATTGATTAATGGAAACTGAATTTTAATAATTAACACTTTATGTAGCTAGGCGATGCTTCATTTTTTGTTGTGGTTTTTTGTTATATCGCTAGTTATTGTTGGAGTATCCAAGGATTAAACATTATATTTTTGGATAATCTTTAGAATCTTTTGGTTAATGATGTCTTAAGTTTATGCGTATTACCCATTACAATAAAACAACATTAACGTGGCCATTTTTTTTTATAGGATAAGGGGCAAACGAGCAGTTGGTAGATGACTACCGCCGCCCATAGACTGCAAAACTCGAGGCTTTGCAGGCGCGTTGCCGGCCTTTTAAGTGTGAGTAAGCTCTTTTCTTGAAGACCATGGTAGCTGGCAAAGGTTATGAAACGTCAGGCTTGTACAGTAATTAAATAAATCGCGATAAAAATTTTAAAATTTTTTTACAAAATAAAAAGTTGTTTCATTGTATTTTTATTAAGACGTAGTCAGAAAAACAACTGGAAATGTGGACTAATTTCATAATAAAAACATACAGCCATTTCAATATTATATCTACATGTGGATTTGGTTACTGGATATAAATTTTAACATATTCCGTATCAAGATTCCATCTTTAGTAGCCAAACCCATAGATAAATAAAGTAAAGGGAATTCCTTAATTTTTATTAAAAATATTCATTTATTTTTTTAGAACCTAAAATGTATTATCTTGTCTTATTACACTAACTATATTATATTTATACATTGAAGTCCATTCGATCAACGTTACTTTGTACGTTCAAAGTAAGTTGTTAGTGACATGCGTTACGAAAGCCTGCGTCACGCCTGTGATATGGCAATCTTCGGTGTTTTGTTGCTTCGACACGTGTGGTGAGAGCATCAGTTGTTGACAAGTTGACTAACTACTACTTCTACTACTACTAGATGCTACTAAACAAACAATGTATTTCTTGTCTAGTTATTTTAAAAAACCTCTATCGTAGAGCGGTTAAATTAGTTATTATTAAACTTAAATAATATGATAAATTGTTTTAAGCTTTCACGATTTGTATTCATATTTGTATACTGTTGTATTATTGTATTATATATGTATTATATATTGTATACTGATTTGTATTCATATTTCAGTCTACTCGTGACCACGGCCGTTGCATTGCGGCCGAAACGTCGAGAGTCGAGGTAAATACTTCGATTTTATAAAAACGCGATTAAGTCCCGTTTACAGTATACAAATATTAAATAATATGATCTGAATTTCCTTCGATTATCCGTCGCTATTATCCTGATTATATTAAAAAAATATTGTATGAAAGGGATTTGAATTATTTATAGGGAATTTATAGAAAAATATTTAAAGGGATATGGATATGGGGGCAAACGAGCAGTCGGAGCCATTTTCATGACTGCCGACGCCCATGGACATTCGCGTGGTTGTTTTTTTTATGATACAGGAGGGCAAACGAGCAGCCGGAGCCATTTTCATGACTACCGACGCCCACAAACATCCGCATAGAGGCTATACAGATGCGCTGCCCTCCTTTTTCCTCCCACCTCCATGGGCCATGTTACGCAGATTTTTTTTTTGTGAGCGAGAGGTCGTGTCGGCCCAATTCCGTTACATAGGAGGATGTAGTGTCATGCACCATGCATGGCACTACCTCCTCCTATGCAGCATGACACTACGTACGCTTGGTCGTGGCGGCCCAATTCTGCTGCATGCAAGCATGCAGTGTGCCACTACCTCTTGCTATGTCTATGCCATTTATTTGTGTATCGATACCATACGCAAACAAAATGCACGCAAATTAACAATTTCGCAATACCTTCTAATTTATAAAAACTAAAGAGCTTTAATGAAATTGCCGGTAATTAATTTAGCTAAGAGCGCACATTGTGCCGTAATTAGTTTTGTAATTGACACAAGACCTTTAGATCTCTGGACTATTTAGACCGCGGCGTTGCGCACTGCGCATGCAATTTTTATGTTGTTTCGTAAGAAAAGGATTTGCCAGCGATTATGAGTCACGGTAAGAATGTCAGTGGACGGGTTTTGTGAAGAAAAATCTTGTTTAGTGGTGTTTTGTAATGGGAAGTGGCGGCGGCGCGCTTACATAAGCGTGCTACTCGTTAGCACTGGCGCAAGTAAATTGTTGTAGCACATTTGTGGTTTTATTTTGAATGAAATTTTGCAATTTCGTACGGAGATATTAACGCTATTTACAGATTGTTTCATTTTGGATGTGATAATTTAGAACAAGTTCTGGCGAGGCGGATTAGGTGAAATTACATTCGCAATTCAAAAAGAAAATAGAATATTGTTAGAAAAATTTTGTAAGTTACCGAAGCATGTATTTATTTCAACTGCATTATTTATTGATGATCAAAAGTTACAAAATAAATTTACAAACAGATTACATCAAAACAATAGTCGTAAATTTGAAGAATTTACTTTTTTGAATACTTACCTACATATTTGAACATTTAAGTAGACTAATGGGGAATCATACCTTTTTCCTTATATTTTTTAACTGGCTAAAACTTAAGAATTGCTCATGTTTTCGAATATTAAAATTTTTCAAAGTTAAAATATTTTTTTATTTATATTTTGTTGTTTATAAATTATGTTATTGACTCTATAATTCCGTTTGTCCAAACATGGAATCTTAGCGCCATACCTATCTATTCGCCAGTATAGTACCTGCAATGAAAAAAAAGAAAATCATTTAATAACACATAAATAAAAAATAACAATTGATAAATCGTGGGTGAAGAAGCACTACGATGATTAACATAGTTTACTAAATAATTCTAAGTAAAACTGTAGTATATAACTCAAGAATGTATTATGATCTAATATAGTTTATATAACATAATCACTAGCGCAACATACTCCCTGTAAACGAGCCTACGCGAAAGTGTTCTGAGCAGTACTTAAATGATTTCTATGGAAACGGTCGTATGACATACAATTGATAGAAAATTAGTCATAGTAAGTGCCGGTTCGAAACGTACCTCGGATCGAAGCATTCGGAATACGCACTAACAACATAACTAGTAAAGCTATTAAATACCTATGAACGTCCAATATATATTATTTTTTTTATTAGAATACTAGAAATGTCTCGCCATCGATAATTGCTCGAAAAACTATATTTATGTATTTGTATTAAATCTAAGTATCTTAATTATGATTGGATAAGTCTAGTTCCCAGAATTAATTATTAGTTATTAATTATGTTTTGTAGCTAGTATTTAAGTAGTGAAAGCGTGGAGGCAGTTGCAGTTTAATAAGATATAATTATTGCAAGGAAATCGAGAAAGGCAAAAGTCTGCGTACGAAGAAACAACGAAGTTTTTGTCCCCGGTGTCGATTATCGAGTAGTGAATGTTAGGCCACATAGATGCCTTTAAGCGGCTTAAATATATATACTAATATAATAATTTAGCCAAACTACTCACACCACAACTTCTCCACTCTTCTGACATGATGTGACATGCCCATGTGTGATGTGTCTTCGCCTAACTGTACTGGAATTAAAAAGGAACGTCCTTTTCATTATAAGTTCTGTTATGCGATCTAACAGTAGAGGGCATTTTTCGAACTTAGATTACAATATTTGTTCTTTACACAAACAAATATATCGCGTATTTACGTGTTATAAATTTAAGGAATGTTATATAGGTATTTAAGATGTTTATTATAGAAATACATATAAGTAATACATAGATACACATCCATAAATGACCTAGGTGGGATTCGAATTTCGAACCGGCTTATCCAAGCCCAGTACCACTCCGCCTGCCGGTCGTCAAACTAAAGTTTAATAGTACAGCATTCATCTGAGTATTTTTTAGCTCACGATCAAGTAATACATTTTTAGAGTTCCGTAGCCAAATGGCAAAAAACGGAACTTTTATAGATTTGTCATGTCCGTCACAGCCATTTCTTACTGAAACTATTCACTCATAGGCACTCCATACATAGAACTGAATCTAAAAATTTTTTTTGCATCCGACCTATATTGTTTGAAAGACAGACGCTTCAAAAGTGGAAAAATGAGAGCCCCTTCCCCCTCTAACTTTTAAAATAAGAGAGTGAGAAATCTAAAAAATATATATGTTGTATATGTTGTAGATCTCAATAGAAACTTTAATCGAAAATTAGTTCGAGCGACATATCATTAGTAGTTTTTGAGATATAATACATTTTCAATAAACGCAAATACAACTTTGTCGTTCATACAAACGCTATGAAAAACCAAGTTATTTTAGTTTCTGGTGAAGAATGTCTTTTGTCGGTACGGAACCCTCGGTGTTCAAGTCCCACTCGTACTTGGCCGGTTTTTTTTTCTCTGGCACGAGTTGGACGCTACAAAAAAGCCATGTCCCATTGACATCTGTCCGCCGAGTGGCTTCGTCCGCATCGGTGAACAAAATCAGGTATCGGAATAAATTGAAACTCACTCGTGTAGAGTAATTAGTTCTAATGTATGGTCTACAATAGACACATTCATTTCATACGGTTTTTAAACTGAATTAAAAAACATTTAAGATAAGTAAGATGTGGCGTCACGTTGCATGCATGTAACCGAATTGGGACGACACGGCAGGGGAGGTACCTCTCGCTTACACGAAACCGGCGTAAAGTGGCTGTGCTGTCGCGTTTCGCGCGGTGTGTACCCGGTGGCCCATGGAGGAAGGAGGAGGCAAGAGGGCAACGCATCTACATACGTCGATGGTCCTTAAAATGGCTCCGACTGCTCATTTGCCCTCTTATACTATTAAAAAAAAACGATTAATTTTAGACAAATACGTAAAAAAGACGAAAAATATCATTTTTAAAATGATCTTGTTGGTGTTGTTCACACCTGAAATTTGGGAATTTAAAATGTCTCTTTGTTTCAAAATGTAGCTAATACTAAGCACAGAAATTAGAAAGTTTAAAAAGCATGTAGAATATTTACATCCACATTACTTTTGTCTTCTTTTGGGTCTATGGTCTATGGTCTATGGTCGATGAAATTAATAAAGGAGAGTAATGTCTCAATATTAATTATTATTATTATTGTCAGCCTGGCGTGTCCCACTGCTGGGCAAAGGCCTGTTTACTCTTTGTCTCAATATATTTATTTATAATTTTTATTATCTCCTTTTATTTGCTTAATAATGCCAAAGAACCAGAAATTCTTTAAAGTACTTGGATTATTTAATTAAATATTGATAATTCACTGATTCGACATATTAATATACTTACTGTAATTTATTTTGTGTAAATGAAGATTGGAATAGAAAAAACTTAATATAATGACAGCACATCGCATCCAGGCCTAATGAATGTTACATTTATATTTTAAATTATTGAATTGTATTAGAAAATAAGGACCTGTAATTATACTTACCTAAGTGTAAATTTAAGTCGCAAATAACCGGAAGATTTATAAATCATTATTTGCATAGAAATACGTGTCATATATTTTAAAATATATTATCATAACGACAGATGTAACGAAATTTTAAAATTAGGACGCATAAAATAACTATTTAATTAAATAAATATAATAAAATTATAAAATTATAATATCGTAGAATATAATCGTAATACGGATACAAGCAGCAAGTTACGTTTTAAGTCACAGCAATCACGCATTGACCACAATATATTACATATAAATATTGTTGTAAAATAATTGAATAATGATTATAAAATGACGTATCGATTTTTTTTTAATTACCATATTTTTCCTTCAGAATAAGATTTAGTGATTTCTATAGGCCAAAAAAAAATCTGCAAATTTAGTATCACTATCACTGGGAAATCATATAACTGTTATGCGATTGTACCTATACACGAAACAAATAAACTAAAAATGAAAATAAATAATGTTACTAGGCGTATTTTAAAACATTTCAATTATAATAAATTTAAGTTTAATTATAAGTATATAAATAGTACCTATATGTAGCTAACTTTTGTCTTTTGAGCTTAGTGATTTGGCTAGTAATTTCTAAGTTTAAAATATGCATCATATCTTATTATTTAAATTGTTTTACACATCTCATCTCTTACATTTATACATATCGTACTGAAGTTGTATACTTTAATGGTTGACTTGGATTCATTCACTTGGCCCATGTAGGAGGTAGAAGGATGGAGGGCAACGCATCTGTATAACCTCTAGTCATAAAAATGGCGCCAACTGCTTGTTTGCCTCCTTATGCTGTTAAAAAATAACTCATTGATAAGCCAACCAATTATTTGAAATTATCACAACGATAAAATACATAAATATTTAGATCAAAAAAAGAAATGAAAAGCTTTGTTGCTGACGCTACTGAAGCGAACGGTTGAATGATTCAATTGAATCCACGGCATGTGTTGGTTTCCACTGATTCTGGATGTTGACCGCGAGGCTACTTTCTATTACATGTACATATACGAAGGTGTCGCGTACCCGAAACTGCTCGTCATACGACGCGACAAACTTGTCCACTATTTTAATTGTGCTCTACGTCTATAGTCAGACAAGCAGTTAGCACTAAGACATAAGAGCTCTATGACTATAGTCAGACAAGCAGTTAACACTGACACATAAGAGCTCTACGACTATAGTCAGACAAGCAGTTAAAATTGAGACATAAGATCTCTACGACTATAGTCAGACAAGCAGTTAAAACTGAGACATAAGAGCTCTACGACTATAGTCAGACAAGCAGTTTACATTGAGACATAAGAGCTCTACGGCTATAGTCAGACAAGCAGTTTACACTGAGACATAAGAGCTCTACGACTATAGTCAGATAAGCAGTTTACATTGAGACATAAGAGCTCTACGACTATAGTCAGACAAGCAGTTAACACTGACACATAAGTGCTCTACGACTATAGTCAGACAAGCAGTTAA
>LUGF01023755.1:139831-173264 GCA_001625245.1 Calycopis cecrops
CATAAGAGCTCTATGACTATAGTCAGACAAGCAGTTAGCACTAAGACATAAGAGTTCTATGACTATAGTCAGACAAGCAGTTAGCACTAAGACAAGAGCTCTACGACCTATTCCTATTATAAAATTAGATGATAAACCTGATGAACTTACTCAGCAAAGCTTTTTTCCAATTTCACCTTCACTATTATGTTATTGCGGGAAATTATAAAAATCACCAAATAGGGATCGATTTCAACACGCTGCTTAAAAATTTACCCCTGCGCCATAATTCACAATATCCATAGATTGAAAAATCTTCTGGAATCAACCAACTGAGAAACGATTGGAAGATATTCAAATATTCAAGAATGAATCGACTGATATTCTCAGATTTTTATCAATTTACGAAACAATAGTTCAATAACACCATGTAAAATTTTAACACGCGTTGTAATAATCATCATCATCGTACCATTAATATTGATGATGGGCCAACTATAACCATTATTCTACAACGAAGAAAGCCAAATTCTAATTAACACCAGTACACTAATTAACCAACGGGTTTCTATGACTTTATTACCAAAAAACTACAACACTGTAAATTTTTATTAAGCTTTATTACTCTACATTGATGTATTATTGTAGATATAGCTAGACGAATTCTTTGCTGTGTTCGCTTCATTGTTATTAGTAAACTTACTTGGTGGGCCTCAATAGTAACCTAATAACAGGTATATTTTGGCTATAATTTTTAATTAATATTTTTGGAAAGAATCTGAGAAGTTAATTGAAACAGTTATAGTTCGAATGTATAAATGTATAATTTTATGTATTAAATCTTGGTTGTCAATAGTTATTTATTTAATAAATATTTAAATTGTGGTAACTACATATACATTTTTTAATTAAAAATAATCTGTAATGAAATTAATTCTTCTTAATAAATAGCCTACCTCGATAAACGGACTCTCTAATATTTAAATAACTTTTCAATTCAGATCAGTAGTCCCATAGATTAGTGCGTTCAATCAAACAAATAAACTCTTCAGCTTTAATATATTAATATAGATTACTAAAAAAACAGATTTCTGCAGAACATAAATCCCAAGCTTTACCTACGCAAGTAAGTAATTCTGTATATTGCTTCATCTAGATATACGTATATCAATTGCCTCGGCATACGTGGTATCTGTCAATCACGCACTATTATTAAATCGATATTCCGCGATGTATAATATTAGTTGTTTATATGCGTTCAATAAAATTACTCCCATAGGCGTATTACTAATATACAAAAACCGTTATTAATAGCTGACGAGGAGAAGGTGTAATTTTGCAACATGCTGTAGCGGTAGGAGAGTGATTTGTATGTGAAATAATTATTTTATATCGATGACCTCATTGTAAAGTTAGTTTCCAACGCAGTGTACGTGAAATTAAAGTATGATGTCCGTGCCCTGTAGTTTTTATAGAATACGGGGAGACTAGTGATCAGATTCGACGGCCATAGACTCTCGCTCAATTTATATATTGCCCTCTTCTCCTATGGACCACCGCTTTACAAAACCGTACCAAACGTGACAGCTATGCTGTCACTTCACGGGAGCACCATGTGAGCGAGGGGTACTTCCCCGGTCGTTCCAGCCCCATTCCTCTGCATTGCAGCGAGGTACCTCATACTACAGTACACTACCTCTTACTAGGTGAAGCTTAAGTTGGAGTAAGTGAAGATGGAGTTAAGTGATACCTGACTGGACCTGAAGTTATGCAGTGGAAGCGAAGAAAAGTCTAATAGAGCTTCATCGGATAGACAGAATTAGAATTACTCTGCGATAATAAGCTATTATGAAAGCTCCTAATTAAAAGAACAAATGTGCATTAATAATTCTTCACATTATCAATAACAATGTGAAGCAAAAGTGAAGAGTGAAGTCTAAACACAAAATCAATCGTTTCATAAATAAAAAATTTCGTCACAAGCGAAACGTTAAAATTAAATTCAATTAACTGGATACCGAACACCACGGGTAATTAAATAATTAATTACATTATTTATACAGATCGTCCGATTGTTTCACCTACATCTAAAATTAAATCTACGATTAAAAAATGGTGGCCGATACAGACGATAGGCGGGCCGCAAGAGCTCCATCGCTTTAGGGAATTTAGCTTATTGATGTAGAAATAATAAACGATCCACAATAGAAAGTTATTTTAACGAAGATATAGTAATTTGGGCGTCTCCACTATACATTTAATTCGGTATTCCTAATTGAAACAATACAAATGGGGCCAATAAATTTAGATCTGTCTTGGTTTAATCGAATAGGCATGTTCTGTGTTGGTGGTCCCAGGTGAACGGCATTTTGATTCAATTTGACTTACAATTTTGATTTCGTGTGTTGCTAAATTGATTGTTTTTAATGTTTTGTGAATATCTACTGATTTTTTGAATTTTATATTCGCAATATATGCAATTTTATATACATACATATTAATATATGAAGAGGAAAGGTTATTTTGTCTGTTTGTGTCGATTACATTTCAAAATTACTAGGTCGATTTTAAACATTATTTCACTAATAGAAAGCTATATTGATCGGATGTAACATCTAAGGCTATATTTAAATTGTGTTCAATTTGCATTTTTGACGCCCAACGAAGTGGCGCTTGACTGAAATAAAACTTGATACACAAAACATAACTGTCTATGAGAGGGAAAATGTGTGTGCTTTAGACTACATGACTGAAATAAAACTTCATACACGAACTGCCTATGAGAGGGAGAGAGAAAGAAAATGTGCGCGTGCACGGCTCTTTCGTGCTCCTACAGTAATATAAGACACGTAATTCTTTCTCTTTCTGTCTTCACTAACTGATATCTCCCTCTCAACTTCCGTTCTCGTCGCTGATCACACTTTTCGTAACGCTCTCGTCACGCATTAATTTCCCCAAGTCAAGAGCGCATATAAAACACCCAAAGTAAACCCAATCAGCTAGCACCAAGAACGCATCACTTAGTCGCTAGAACAGACAGTGGTCATTTGATAGCCCCGTTTGGTTGTTAAACATTCACCAGCCACTAAGATACCAGATATCGGCGCAACCAGAAATAAAGTCTCTCGTATTATCGCCACTTTAGATACAATAGATAACCCACATTAACGACCTGCATTTCATTTATTTTAAATATGTTTTATAATCTTTATTGCTACTGATTGCGGTCGAAGTTATTTTCACTTCTTGTTGAAGATATTGTAATTCGATTATATATTCTTCATTAGATAACCAGGCCTGAAATATATTTATGTGTTAATACAGAAACTCACATTATGAGTTTGAGTACACTTTTGAGTTTTGTAGCAAGTATTAGTGTTTGCAATACAACTTGCTTTGCAAATGATAAGAGGTTACATGAAAGAGGCATGCATTTCATACATTAATGACTTTACAAAACTGATCAAAAATCCACTTCATTTACTATCCACTGTTGTTGTTATTTTTGGCATATACTAGATAAATTTTAATTAATATTTTAAACAATATAATTAATTAGACCTAATGTATAATTAACTGTGCTCGCTTAACGAAGTAAAATCCTTCTCAATGGTATCTTTAATATTTTTTCCATGAATGGCGTGGCCGGGAGTTTTCTCACAGATTCATAAATTTTGCACCATGTCCATGTCCACCATGCCATTTCAACAATTTGGAATATCTTACATGGTCTACTTTCGACTCTCTTTAGTTTTATTATATGTGTACTCTCTGAGGCAAGAGGGTGTTACACCGCCAACTTCCTGACTCCGGACAGTTATTAGAAATTATAAAATTTAAATAACATTTTTTTTGGTCCGTCCCGGGATTCGAACCAAGGTCTACTAAAAAATATAGTTGAACACGCTTACCACTAGACCACGGGGCAGTCTCAATAATATGATATGGATGAACCACACAGCTTCCCGATTTCGTCTATTAATTAGATAAATCACGCTCAGTTGACCCGGGATTCGAACCCACCGTGGAACATTCATAGCCACTAGAATACGAGGTAGCATCTGTAATAATTATAAAAGAACATAAAATTTGTCAATAGTTTTATCCGTGCGTTACAAGTAACGGCGCGTATCACAGCTCAATCAAATATTACTGCTACGTGTGTACGACGCAACCAATTTGTGAATATGATTGATACTAATCCGTATAATCCGAGGCTCTGCACTGTCGGACTATGTGTGCGCTCCTAATTAGGAAACTTCCTAACAATATCGTTCTATACAGTTTATTCTATACAATTTTATAGGAGAGATGGTTTGGTTATTTAACAAATAAATCCAGTAATGAAAGATACATTATTTTTGTGGGACAGTGGGCAAACGAGCTGTAGGAGCTATTTTCATGGTTACCAACGCTCGTAGACATCCGCATAGAAGCTATACAGATGCACTGCCCTTCTTTTTCCTCCCACCTCCATGGGCCACCGGCTACTTACACACCGCACGAAACACAGCACAGCTGTCACTTTTCGCCGGTCTCTCCTCGAGAGGTACCACCCCGGTCGTGCGGGCCCAATTCGGCTGCTTGCAAGCATGTAGTGTGGCACTACCACATACATTTTTGCTTTAAGGTCTTTGCTTTTGTTTTTTAGGATGCAAAAAGTGTGTAGAGATCAGAATTGCAATACACTTGTCTTGCGTCTGATCACCCTGCCTAATATTTAATTTATGTATGTAATTTAATTAAAATATTTTTTCTTTTTATATCACGTCATATCTAAAAGGTGATTGGTTAATGTACGAAAAATAAAATTTTAAACAGCACTAAATGCAAAACTGTTTACTGCAACTGTCACATTACAATGGTATTAAGTGAAGAGGTACTTCCCCAGTCGTGCTAGTGGCGCCGGCTGCATGCACAAATACTAAATGTCAGTGCTCTTACTATTCACCTTTAATAAAGTCCATAAAGGCAATATTACACGGGTCAATTTTGGTTCAATATAACTTTCAATTTAATTGCTTCAATAGCATTGAGACATCTAAATACATTTCAATGCTATTGGGCAATCTCATTGTAAGCTTCTTTTCGCTGAACGCTTTCAATGCAGTATTGGTCAATTCGGTCATTGTTCAATGCAATTGAAACATGTAACATGTAGATTGAACGTTGACTCATTCAGCGCACGACAACGAAGCGTACGCACGTCGTCCCATCATCTTGCGCACGTGGATTTATTTCGTTTTTAATGGTTTTCAAGTGGCGTGACAGTCATGTTCCGCTATTTTTGGAGCGTTTTCAAATGTATTTTTTTTTTTTTTTATGGTATAGGGGGGCAAACGAGCAGTTGTAGCCATTTTCATAACTACCGACGCCCATAGACATCTGCATAGAGACTATACAGATGCGCTGCCCTCCTTTCTCCTCCCACCTCCATGGGCCACCGGCTACTTACACACCGCACGAAACGCGACAGCACAGCTGTCACTTCACGCCGGTCTCGTGTAAGCGAGAGGTACCTCCCCGGTCGTGCCGGCCCAATTCGGCTGCATGCAAGCATGCAGCGTGGCACTACCTCTTACAAGTATGATTATATATGTTTGTGGAATACAAAATCAAATTATTACAAAGATAGTAGATCTTTTTGGTAAGAGGTATTGCCACACTGCATGCTTGCATGCAGTCGAATTAGGCCGGCACGACCGGGGTGTACCTCTCGCTTACACGAGACTGGCGTAAAGTGACAGCTGTGCTGTCGCGTTTCGTGCGGTGTGTAAGTAGCCGGTGGCCGGGCGTCGGTAGTCATGAAAATGGCTCCGACTGCTCGTTTGCCGTTTGATATCATAAAAAAAAAGATAGAAATCAGCGTAATAATACTATAAGATCACTGAAGGAGGACTTAAATATTGAAGAAGTTACCGAAGAGGATAGTAAGCTAAAAATAAAAGTATTCGCACCCGATATAGTTATGAAATAGCTAAAATAAAGAAATCTACGAAGAGTGGCTGCTCAATGGATGAAATTTATGTTCCAAAGTTGTTTTGGTTTACGCAAGCAGATACATTTTTAGATTTTCTTTTTTCTTTTTATTTAATTCATTTATAAAATACTCGCAGATTAACGATACTCCCGCACGTACGAGTTGGCGCGACATCATAATGCACTAAGTGAACATTAAATGTTCAATAAATTATTTACGTGTATATTGGTAAAGTCGTACAATGTGCAATGTTCAATGTTTTTCAATGGAATTGAGGCAATTTGGTTGACCCGTGTAATATTGCCATAAACCAAATGATCAATCAACTATTTATTGATAACCCTACAAAACGGCGCTTCATATGAAATAAAGATGTCTGCCTTAATGTCCCACGCGGTCTTTTGTCCTCGGCTCTAAGTAGCCGAGCCGTTTGTTTCAAGTCCAACTTTTTAATCTGATAAGTGACAGCGCCACAACAGACGGAAGTAGAGGATTAGTGGGCATTATAACGCTAAAGAGGCGCGAGCGTAAACATGACTGACAGCTCAGCTGCCTGTGATAAATCGACGAAAATGAGAAAAAAAAATGGCTCATCTCTTTTATTGACGGCGCAAAATATAGAGATAAAGATATTATCTCTAAAATATAGAGATAAAGATATTATCTCTAAAATATAGAGATAAAGATATTATCTCTATATTTTGCGTAGATGATAATTTAATTATTCACGAGTATTTATTTTTTAAGATCATTTGTACGAAGAAATGGAAAATGAAAAATTGACGCAAAAGGCGAATGAAAACCAGAGAAAAGAGATATTATATAGTATTTTGCTGAAAATAATTTCTTTTATATGCATTTTTTCGTATATATTCTTAAATATTACCGAATCATAATGTGTGATCAAGTATTGTCGTGTGTTCAAATTTGTTTCTGATAAATAATTCTAATCTAATTTAATAACTAACATAAAATCCCGTTTTAAATAATCACATTTGATATTTTTTAACATCCATCAGATTAAAGAATAATTACGTTAGTTTATTTAACTCGTACATTTCAAAGGTAATATAGAAACTTCTGCAGAATTCGACAAAAAATCGAGAAAAAATCGACTCTACCACGGGAAGGAATCTAGCATCGCCACTGTCTTCATTCGTTTCGATTTCGTCATAAATTAAAAAATCGCTTGTCACATAAGCGACTACGATTAGTAGTTAGTAATTGATACTCGATGCCCGAGGTAGGTCATCATCGTGTCAAGTGTTATCTGAAGATGTAATCGGCAACATCGACGAGAGATCTCCGATTACACCTCTAGTCGGTAGTTTTGAGTGGGACGAAGGTCGGCCCGGTTTATGTTTGACACAATATTTATGCGGCAAATTACCTTTTGTCGAAAAAAAATAACGTAAAATAAATTTTGAGTAACTTTTTATCTAATCCATGTATGTAGTAATGTGAATATTTATTTGGCAGTATGAGGCCTAAGCTTGTGTCATTGTTACATTTGGCTTAATGATAAAATTTTGAATACTAAATTAATGAAAAAGTAACATTAGGTACATTTCGTGCAGTACAGATTTTAGTATCTTTTTTTTTAAATCATTATTATGTTTCTTTACTCGTCTTAATATTTGATAAGAGTAGATAGATGATTTGTTTTAATAGTATAAGTCATTATCATGACTACTGACGCGCATAGACAACCGTACCGCGACTATACAGATGCCTTGTCCTCCTCCCTCCTGCGTGGGCCACCGGTTACTTGCACACATCACGAAACTCTCAGCACAGCAGTCTCTTTACGACTTTCTCTGTTTCCGATTTAAAACATGATAATCAAACAATACTAATTTGTTGTTTCATATATAGCAAAATGGCACATAGGCACGTTATTTTATGGTACAATGGTATGCCACATTACCAATTCGGACCGGCAGAACTGGGCGGGCTTACATATCGTCCTAAAGTGTATATACTATGATCTCGCGTTTTCTGCGCTTCGTGAGCTTTCGGTAGCTCCTCGGAAAGGAGGATCACAACAGTTCTGCATAACATTTATGCGATTATAATTATACGTCGTCATTCACGGGCTCAACTGCTAATTTATCCTCTTAAACTTCATAAAACAGTTAGTCTGCCACGGTTTGTTAACAAGACTGAGTAAATTCATTTATCAATTACTTAGTTTCTCCGTGTACGTTTATCAGATACAAAATGATTGACGCTTATTATGTCATCTCATCATCTACGAAGTCTCATTGTCATTAATCATTGCATGAGGATATGGTGTTTTAATTGCTTTTATACATTTCCGATCACCTAACGTAGGTGATGAATTATGGACTGCCTTTTATAGATGTGACTACGCTTTAGTCGGAATCTTTTGTAAACCATTTAGTCGGTTCTTATCTAGAGCCTTGTTTACGTCGCAAGCGTTTCTGTTTAGTATCGTTTTTGGGATCATAATATGTACATAAAAAAGTAATGTTTTTGTTTTTAGGTACAATTAATTGTTCCTATTGAAACAATTTAGAACAGAGACTGAAAGAATTGGCAATAATTATGTTGATATTTCATATTTATTAAATTTTATTTCATAATTTGACATTTTACAAATCTAAAATCATTAATTGCGACTTTCCTAACCAATGATTGTATTTTTTTAATTTATATTTTTATAGACATTTAACGTTATTACCAATTATTATTATTAATGCTGTATACACCTGTAATTGACATTCAAATGTAAACATGACTGTAAAATCTTTTAGTAATAAGTTAATTTTGTAATTGTTGTTGGTGTATCAATAAAATAAAATAAATCAATAAAATAAAATAAAATAAATAAGATATAAATCGTCATTTCGGTAGACGTAGTAGCTACAAGGCAGAAAAGCCAAAGATTTTACCTAAGAACTCGTTTACAAATATGTTAGTCAAATATATAAGGCTCGTTATACACACTGTTCTCTCTACTCCCCCATTTTGAAAATGGCGTAAAGATGAGTTGTTGTACACTAAACCCAATAACGAAGAGATAAACATATAAAAACATGTCCAAAGACTAAAGTTGTCATCATACACACAATAATATAAAACAACAGAGACTTTGAATAAAGAAAAATATGCAAATGAATGAGACACGAACATAAAAGTGTTCGTGAACCTTCGGCCCGGTTCGGTTCTCACGGCACGTATCACCGGAACACATTAGCATAGAAAACCGACGGATTGTATTTGGCAATAACTTCTGAACCAATTTGTCAATACAATCATATACATGGTGATGTCATTCTCTAATATGGGTCTTATTGTTTTATTTTTGAAACGTTTTTTTCGGCGATAGAGTTTTTTTTATCTTAGGCATCTAACGAGCTGTTGGAGTCATGATCACGACTACTGACTCCGTGCGTTGTCCTCCACCTACATGGGCCATGGGCCCGACTTAAAAACCGAACGAAACGCTACAGAGTTGTTACTTTACGCCGCTGTTGTGTAAGCAAGAGGTACCTTCCCGGTCGTCCGGACCAATTCGGCTGCATGCATGCAGCGTGGCACTACCTCTTACTTATCATACAGCAAGTAATCTCCATGTATTTATATTCAAAATAGATTATCAAATAAATATAAAAAATCTATTTATACTTTCTATATTATATAGTCAAATTTACCAAATTACGTTTATTTAAATTACATTGAAATGTAACAATACAATTATCGCTACCGTAATCATCAATAAATTAAGTTAATAACATAATATTATACGTTTATATTATACTATAATTTATATTTATAACGGATATTCAATTTCGACGATTCTCGTCCGAATACAAAACTATTGTATAACATCCTGTATATAAAATAATTTTAGAATTTCTTTACATTATTATGTTAAGCCACCAGATACTGGATACTTTTCTATCGCTAGATCAAACAGTTTTACGAGAATTTTATTCAATTTGACGTGAAGAAATTGTTATGAATGCGGAGGTCATCTGGCATCCACAATAATGGAAATGGATGAAGCTATTCCGACATAAAATGATATTTCAATGTATTTTGAGATCATAGTACGATCATATTTCAGTTAATTTTGTACTAAACCTGATATGTACGGTGTAATTTTAAGATTTTAGGCAATTCGTTTGAGATTAACATCTTCATCATATAAATTTTTGACGCGCGTCTTCATAATCATAATCTGTTTATTTTGCTATCGAGTTTCACTACGCCCTGGGGGCTGGAATCTAAATTATACAGGGTGATGATAATATAGTTATTAGTTTTTTGCTGCATATGTAGCTCCCAGGTATGTCTAGATCTAAAATATAATAAAAGGATATATAAAAGTCAATATTATACACACATACAACACATGAACATTTTATCTTGCCGCGAAAATGAAAAAAGATCAAATGGAATATTATTGCATTTAGTTTCATTGAGAAAATATTTTTTAACCAGCTTCACTGTGGGATCCCAGGTGATCCCGACTAAATTGAGAGTGATGTTCTTATGTCTATATATGTGTGTGCTTAGGACTTAGGTACCTAAATCTTATTATTTAATTTCAAATTAGTTGTAAATTAATACCGAGGACTGTTCAATAGCTGATCGCAGGTTAAAGGCATAGCGTAAAAACATTCGTATGACAACAAAATCTACATACGAATTATAAACTGCAAGGAAACCAGTAATGCTCACGAACTTTAATTTACCGGTTACTCACAGGTACAAAGTGTGTTATGTTATTAAAACTTAACAAGTGAAACCGCCATAAAACTAGGTACAGTTACAATATCCACCTTAATACTACGCGCGCCAGCGTACGGAGAAACGGCCGCTAAACGGCGGCGCTTGTTAGCGGGGGCCAAGTATTAATGGATTCTGACGTTAGGTCACCAGTATAAGATAGCTCTTATCTCGAATATGTGGCGATGTTTATTGCGGGTCACGCTTAAGTGGCGATGTCCCGCAAGGAGTAATGCTATGCAGTTAGATTTCTTTATAACCGACGTCCGTTCGCTGCGTAGAGAGGATGAGAAGTGAACGGCTGTTACGAAATGGATTAGATTGTGGTTCTGCTGTTTGTGTTAAAATTACGAATGTTAATTAATGGGTACATCTTTTGTGTTATGTGCGGTCGTATGTATTAGTTGCTGATTAATATTTATTGTTAGGGAAAGGTAACGCTTACACTAGCCGATACAATGAATCCAACAAAATGTATATGTAAAGCAAGCAGAAAAAAAATTAGTAGTTTCGATATTTTGTTTTTTTATTTCACAACGTGCGATAACAATTATTATATTAAATCGATTCCCGCGGAGCTTACAAAATGTGGTAATATGTAATTAATCATGAAATTATTAATTTGACGATTAATTATGAAAATATCACATGGCATGCCACTTGTTGACTCCGTTACAGTTAACAATTCACATAATTACCGAGTATCACATGAACAGGGACAGTAGATTTATGTTATTTATTTAAGATCAAAGTCAATTAATTTTATTTTTTTATAGCATAGGAGGCAAGCGAGCAGTTGGGTCACCTGATGTAAAGTCATCACCAACTCCCACAGACATCCGTAACACCAGAAGACTAACATATGCGTTGACGACCTTTTAGAGAAGAAAAGGCTCTTTTCTTGAAGATCCTTAGGTCGTAATGGGATATGTAATGGGCTCATCATATTATGATTCCAGTAAGCTCAATATTGAACATAGGCTTACAATGAACAACGAATTAGGCTAGTTTCTTAATAGCATAAAGGGAAAAATAAGCAGCAAGAATCGTTTTGGAAAATCCAACAATATTGATCTAATAAACTGTCACACAAGTTAGGTATGTATGGACAGAGTACAATATAGTATGGGCTTGTTCAAATTGTCCTGCTCTTATTTCCCTACGAAATTATCTGTCGGAGCCAACGGCCTTGCCAACGCCCATAGACATCCGTATATCCACAGACGCGTTGCTCGCCTTCCTACTCCGCCCTGCATGAGCCATCGGCTTCACACCCCACGAAACGCTACAGCCCAGCTGTAACTTTACCCCGCAACCGGTATCGCGTAAGCGAGAGGTACCTCCACGGTCTTGACGACTTAATTTGGCTGCATGCATTCATGCAGCGTGGCACCACTTACTAATAGCTTTTTTCATACTACCTTTCCAGTAAAGCCTTACGAAGCAAAATCTAAAATCCAATGAAATATTTTCGGCCGTTCCTTGTGCGATAAAACAAACAAATCTCACCCCGGCCTGACTCATAAGCACTTAACCAAACGGGAGCTAAGTAGAGAACAATTTGCGCGGGAACATGCAAACGCATGGAATTGCCTAGTTGAACAGATGGCTACCGGCAGTGATTAGGGTAATACTCGCAATTTGCTCGGCTTCCTCATCACATCGCTCCATGAGATGCCTTTTCGGTAATTGAATGCGGTTACACACGTACTGTTACTTGGATTGCAAATTACAACGGACAAACGTCACTTTTTTGCGCAATCCTCTAAATCAGCGGTCGAGAACCAGAGACCCGCCGACGTCATACTAGCGGCCCGTGAATGTGATAAATAAGTTGTTGGGGAGGAGTAGCCAACCATAAAAAAGGTAATTAGGCTTCTAGGGAGAATATCACAAGTGTGGCCCACGTCAAATCCAAATACATATCTTTATTGCAATCACGAGTACAAAGTTGGTAACATTTTATGTGCCCATACATGATACCTACCGTACCGTATACCGTCTAGTTTATTTTGTCGTCTTGTCTCCCGAGCCTGCCTAAAGGTTGCCGACCGCTGCTCTAAATGATTGAAACGATTGTGCGGTAGCCGAGTACGTCAGACTTAGAAGTCAAACAGGTGTGTCAGAATTCAGTGGTAATCTGCAATTTTGATATTTGATTCGAGCAAATGAACAGTCTGAACGTTTCAATAACTACCGATTCCATACCGTACAATTCACATATGAATTATTTTGAATGTATTTTATTAATGAAGGAAATGAAATGAAAAAGTTTTTATTCAAAATAGAATTACAGAAATTACTTTTTGAACGTCAACAAATAAATCTGATAGATTTATTTTTTTTCCACTTTTCCCTTAATTTTCCTCTTAAGAAAAAGTGGAACGCATCTGTATACAGATGTGTTCAACTCTTCCCTTCATTAATTACTTAGGAGAAACGCAGGAGGGGCGCCAGAGACTCCCAAACCGTTGGAGATGGGACAGAATAGTTTACCCTTGCAGCGATATAAGGCTCGGCTCTTCGGGTTATCCGGCCCAAGTCGACAGCATGGAAGTAACTACAACCTACAACTAACCCTACTACAATTTCTGAATATTCTAACGTTCGATTCTATGTCTATCAGTCTATTTTAATCAACTAAATGTTAGAAGTACTTTCAATGTTAGTACGGTTTAATATTTATTTCACCTTGTAACATTCAATGGCAATATAGTAATCACATACTCATGCTCGATGATTGCAACAATCTACATACAAATTTCACCTAATTTTGGAATGATAGATAATCTGATTGTAGGGCATATAAGGGAAGGTTATAAGGATCGTGGAATAAGTGTATTTATATATCCTTATTGTCAGTCTATTGCTGGAGCCGAAAATCGTCGATACCATGAAAAGAACAACTACGTCACACACCCATTCGCCGAGAAGACCAAAAGTATGAAAATAAAGAAGGATCCGCCTCTCGCATTTTTATAACTCAACAATGAAAATACCAGAGTAATTAAGCCCCGTAATACTAATGTGAACTCTGCATAGCAATAGAAAGCTAGCGGGCAGCTATTTCTTAGGAACGGAAACATGTAATAACAACACAGATTACCGTCCTGGAGTAACATCGCCATGATAAACAACATGATTGCCAACAATAAACAATTTCATTTCTGACGTCCTGTATTGACAAGTTGGCGGCCATTGCCACTACAGTTACTTTGAATTACATAAGTAATTACAAGTACATAGGAATATTGTTAGCATGGTGATGTAAGTTTTGTTTCATTATCGACCTTCTTATTCCAAACACTGGGAGATGATCTTCGCGGTAGGAAGTCTAATACGGATGTTCTGCTTGCATATGCGGTAAAGGGAATTTTAAGACGGTAAGTTATTGTCATTTGGTGACAATCGATAACAATAGATACTTACGTAATTGCTATGCAAATGTGTTGTAGGTACTCATTCTCCTTTCTCTCACCAAAAGGCGCTCAAAATGCGAATGCTTAGCTAAGCACTTAGCTGTCTATCATGCGAGCCACCCCGGTCGTGCCTCTATTGCAGGTATTTTATTATAGGTAGATATTGTTTGCCACCCTACTGTTGGTATACCCTTTTTTACAACCGCAAAAGACTTTATATTTCTCAAATTACTTCAAATTGTAAATTTCCCCTAGTGTATCATTTGTCATCAAGATTTTTAAGTTTGCGACGTTATCAAAAAAATCTTACTATCAAATAACAACTAAATATTGTTTAGCAATTAGTGTAGAGGCTTCAAAGGGAAATTCGAAATTTGAATTAACTTTGACTATAAATCCGTATGAACACATCATATTGAAGACCGCTCGGCCTCACGCCTCAGCGGCAGGCAGAGATAAGGCCCTGCGCCTACGCAGCACTCTGACAGTTGTCGTTTGTTAAATGCTCCGTATCTTTTTGTTCTTTTTGGCCGTCGCCTCTTTGTGTGACCGCGCTATTAGGTCTCGTAGTGTATCAAGGTTTAATAGTTAGCCCGCCGTAACAATTGATTTATGTTTAATAATTAAAATTATTTAAGATTGTAAATGTTATGTTAATCCAAATCTGTGCCTAATATCAAGTACAAACCCGTAAAAAAGTTCGTAATCTGAATCTTGTTTTCTGCGGTAGGTAATAAAACATGCATAGTATAATGCTGTTTCACCTGTAAAAGTGCGCACACACTTTTCGCTTCTTTTATTGCTTCTACATGTAGGTACGTGCCGTGTCGGTAGGTACTTACTACTGGTAGCCTACAAGATAATAAAGAGTCCATTTAAATTATAAACTATCAAAACTTGAATTGGGTGGAATCGCTTATTTTATATTTAAACACATATTGTTCGTGTGACTTTATGATTAGTTGACAAATTCTCAACATATTATTAACATATAATTATAATTTATCAATCTAATAGAAACTATCTACTTTTTATTTTCATTTTTTTTAATGATGATTCTTGGTGAAAATTCTCTCTTAATATACGTGCTATCGAGGAGTTCTCTTGATCATGGAAATTTGTGGGTGAATCACGAGTCACTTTAAAAAATATTGTAGTCTTCTTCGGGTCAATCCATTTTTATAACGTGCATCACACCCGCGTCCTCTCGGCATTCAAGAATGTAAACACTCAAACCGCGCACAAGAAAAATAAGAGAAATGTACAAAAACACGATAGCCATTGTTAGATAAAATAATTAATATAAATAACATTTGACCTCAATATGCTAATGCTTTGTATAGCACTTGTGAATTGACAAATGACATGAATGTCTGTCCGCCCACGGCATTACAGCATTCGAGGTATCACCTGAACGTAGGCGAATTTAAAAGCGCTGTCCGTTCTGCTTTTGTGTGTCTAATGGGAAATGCGTATTTGTGTTGTAGGGACTTACGTAAGTGTCGATGTAAGAAGGTGTGTTGGACTGTCGGACATATTTCCTTTGGTTGTATAACTTTTTGATGGGCGTTATTAAAGTACCTACCATACGGTATTCGACTTGAATTAATTGAAATAATTTACCAATTTAAATCTAAACTTTTGATGCACTATTAGCAGTATTTTACGTCACTGCTTCATAAAGGGGTTGATTTTTTTTATATGTACGCATGCATGTATAATACATGTATGTAGACTGTGTCCTACACTCTGAATAGGTGGACGGATCTCAGTGTGTGAGGGGTCCTTAGATTTGTTTGAAAAACGCGAGCGAGTCCAGGGACAGTCTGAATGTATGTTTTACGTTCTTTGCATCAAATTTTTGTTTTTTGTCAACCAATTGGGAGTTTTATGATAAGTGGCTACTGTCACCCATAGACTGGATAAACACAGGATTCTAAAAGCTCACTCGTGACTTTCCCCGCTCCCACCATGTAGCCGAATAGTGCCGGCACGAACGGGGAGGTACCTCTCGCTTACACGATACCGGTGGAAAGTGACACTTGTGCTGGCGCGTTTCGTGCGTTGTGTGAGTAGCCGGTGGCTCAATAAGAGGAAGGAGAGCAAGGCATCTGTGTATGCAGAAGTCTACGGGCGTCGGTAGTCATGAAAACGACTCCGACTGTTCATTCCCCCCTATACTATAAAAAAACTTGTAAACATTTTTATACACAGGGTCACAGTACCAAAAAAAACAAAGTAGCTATAAAACAATCGTGTACAATACGTGAGGATCTATTAACCAGATCGTGCGATAAAATTCAATTGATTATCACGTGGAGGATGACTTGCGGCCCGGCGCGGCGATGAGAGGCGAGTGATGTCATGATACATCCGCAACTAAAGGTTCTATTGTGTTTTTATTATCGCTGTTCTGAGAAGACTTTCTAGTTGAATGTTTACTTTGTGCCATAAGCGACATTCTGTTTTAATTCACGAATAAAGTTATAAATGAAGGAATGTAACGAAAGAAGAAAGCTTCCTTTAATATATTGATGACGGCATCACTACACGATCGAAGACTCAGTCTCAGAACTAACGACTTAGGTGTTTTAGGGCACGGGGATTAAACACCCATTTTCTAACTCTGGACTAAATGGACTATATACTGAAATATTTAGTCTGACCGGGGACTCAAACACGAGACCTCAACTTTGAAAAAGCTAATCCCAAAGCTATAGGGCAATCTCTAAGCTAATTAGTAATATAACTAGCAAGGGATCTGTTTTTGAGTTTGTTTCAACACTTCTCCTCAGGACAGGGCTAAGGTCGAAACGCTTGTAGGTTATATGTAATTTTTGACACTCAAAAAGTATTATTTATTATTCTAATTTGAATATTAACATTAAAATTTCATTATTTTACAATCGATATGTGATCGAATTGTCGCGATTTATTCTGTAATCGAGATGCGTTCGAGTGGCGTGGTAGGGGCGCGCATGAGTCGACAGGTGGTGTGTGATTGAGCNNNTGTGATTGAGCCATTGTTCCCACGACCCTTAGCCGCCATTACGGCCGGTCGCTTGTTACCCGCTCATTTACAAACATAAACCGACCTCTGCTTATTGCCAATTTTCACTTGTAATTTTCTCTATGAGTTTTCCGTCTGCGCTTTTATGAGTTGTTTTCAATTATCACAATAAACGCAATTGGTTGTGTTCATTCCTATTCACGAGGCAATTCGTTTTGTTCATTCATTCCTATCTCTAAGGCAATTCATTCATAAAGCCATTGGAATAATTAATTAAGGCTGCAATATCTCCTGCAAGCCTTTTATTGATTACTTGAATGTCGACGTAATTTTTTTTGTAGTATAAGGAGCGGAAAAAGCATTCGACTTTTTTGACAAATATACCTACCTACCTACCTAACACATACATAATTGTCATGCGGACTTGTTCACCCCTTCTCCTATTGCCTCCAATCGCCTCTTTCACAGACTACTCAAAACGCACTTTATACTTTTTAAACATGCATATTACGCATAGGTTTCGAAGCGTGCCACAAACATGTAAGTACAAAATTTACAAACCACCTATCAAAGAAGTATAAAAATAAGTATATCACTTATATGAATATACATATGAATTTCTAAAAGCATTTGAACTTGAACCCGTAACCTGTGGCTATGGTCAACTTTAACGCGCTTGAATATTAATTACTACATTATTAACATTCTATATTATAATCTGAGCATAATATAATCATTGTTTTATTATACAATAGTTTATTATGAATAACAAATTAAATAACATCGTAAATACTTCCCGTAGACGCGGCCATGGAGGGCTGAGGTAAGGATTACTATCTCATATGCCTTTTTAGACGGTTTTCTTAGTTATGAATGTATGTTTATAGTTATAGACAACATACACATAAAAAACACTCAACATAATGCGTGATGATTATGTATTATATCAAAATTTTAATCACGAATTGAGATGACTAAAACTTCTGTTATTTTGTAAATAATAGTTTTTCAATATAATTTTTTTAGAAATTGTTCTTAATAAGAAAAGATTTTATATTTTCCTATTTAACTAAAATATAACTAAGTACACAATGCAATAAATAAAGTATAATTTTAAAATGTATTTTAAATTTGACTCTCTAGCACAAATGCATGCAATGATTATTTTTGTTTCTGCCATTACAATATAAATATATCTTTTCTTGCTTTGTGATGGTGCTCCTTATTTCCCTCCACAGACACGACGGGTATAGATTGTTGAGGGTCATCAAATAAACGCTTATGAAGACATTCTTATAATACATTAATGAGATATTTTATTTTGATGCGCATAGCCCTGACGCCGTTCCAAAAAACATAATTATCATTTTATCAGTCGGGTACCTAATGAGGTGGGCTATTAATGATGTCTCGGGTCAAATTAATCGCTTGCTGGGCTCCGAGCGTGAGAACTGAGAGTGTTACGTGGCCGGTGATGATGATGAATCCAGGACAATATATGACAATGTTTGTTAAACATGTTCTATAGTCTGTCTATCGGTGGATTTGCCTACTGGACACATAGTTTTGAATATTGGTATATTTCGTATTTTTTTTTATGGTATAGGGGGGCAAACGAGCAGTTGTAGCCATTTTCATGAGTACCGACGCCCATAAACATCTGCATAGAGACTATACAGATGCGCTGCCCCCCTTTCTCCTCCCACCTCCATGGGCCATGGTATGGAACTTACATCAAATTTTAATGTCCGTTAGTGAAATCAGTCACTAGATATAATATTGTATCGGTAGTGTATGTACCGCGGATATACGTTTACGATACGATATAATTTCAAATCGCAGTTGAAAAAAAGAAATAATATAGTTTTCTAGGAAAAATTGTAGAGAGATCCAGTGTTATCTTAAGAATAGATCCCATTCATGTACGCTAGAAAGAACTAGAAAGTAAATACCTATAGCTTTTTAAGATTTACTGTAAGTTATCACTCGGATTACGTAACGATATATGACAGCAACCAGTATTCACAAACTACACAAAACTCGATAGCACAGCGTCACTTTTAAGGCGACATCATGTGATCAATCACCAACCTGGCCGTGTTGGTCCAATCTAACATGGCACTACTACCCGCTAAAGAGCAGACATACAAAGTAATACACAATAACATTCAAATAGAATTAATCATTAGATTTATATAGATGGCCGTCTCTACGGGTGATATTGGCTCGCTCTCCCGCGCCAGACCCGTCGATATCGTAATTCTAATAAGCCCATTACACTTGCGGATGTGAGAGAGCTATAAAGCAGTTAGAGGCGGCATTAATATTGAAGGAAGACATGGTAAATAATAACTGGCCAATATTTAGCGTGGACTGTTCTGTTGCAGGAAATTGGCTGACATTTAATGTACTGCCGTATGTTGGGACAATGTATTTGTTATATACGTACCTAAGCTTGCATGGTAATATTGATTGGCCGGTTCTGAATTGTTGTTGAATTTGCTGTCGAGGAGATTTTTCCCTTGCATGACAATGCAACGGTGCAACGTGATGACCACACTGTCCCATTTTATGCGGTCTCTGAGACTTTTTTGGAGAAATGAGTCCGACTGTTAGTTTCCTCCATATACCTAATAAAACACCACACAGCTACAGCTGACGTAAGTCATCAAACAATGCTGTCTTTCGTCTGCCGCACTAACTAAAACCCCCAACAGGAAAATTCTTATATAACTAATTTTACTCAGCATTCCAACCAGAATAAACTATAGAAATGACTTTCTTAAAATGTGTTAATATGAAATAATAAATGGAAAAAAAAATATTAATGCGATTTGTTTGTACCTTCGAACACCATAGACCAAAGCAATATAATAATAAATAAACAATTGTAAAACATAAGACGTGAACAAACGACCCAAGTCTTCATCCGTGGCCCATCACTCATCGGTATACTTCCCGAGTTGACAATTAAGTAAGGTTTAGCGAGGCGGGCACGCCAGACATGACCATGTACGGAGCATCTAGGGACTGGAACCAGGCGCAGACATAACGCCTCCATTGTCAGCTAGCTTCTTACTTAACAATAACTGTTCTTTAGAAAAACCTTTCTGGAGTTAGTTTCTTGCTTGCGCCAACTTACTCATTATGCAATGGTAACGGTTTCAACGGCCATTTAATTATTCGGAGTTTAGCAAGAAGCTATTTAGGGCGGTATGAAAGAATATGTAGAAAATTGTGATGGTACACGATGAGAAACAGTAACGTAACAGTATTCTCTAATACTGGTCCGTTTAGGCATACTTTTCACTGGTTGTTAAGGAGAAAACTATAGTCACTTTAGCATACAGTTTAATTTACATTCCGGTCGTGGTAACTGTACTGAAGGGCTAACTGACAAACCATGGCTGCCGTAAGTAACCGATACGTCAACACCTCACAAATTTAGATCTTATTTTATTATGTAATAACATACAATAATGAAAGAAATCGCGGCGCAATCTCTTCTCGTAAATGCAAACATCTCTAGTAACAATATGACTAGGCATATTAATTTTGTTTTCTCAAATTCATTCGAGAGTGAAAATATAACTTCCTTCTATCACAAAAAGCCACCCATAATAATATGTTTATAGCTCAAAAAGATCTATATGAACGGATGTGAACATAAAACTAATTTCATTAAGATACGAAGATGTGTCACTTCACTAAAACAAACTATAAACATTTAATTACTCTAAATGTCTCGAAAGCCTTTGGACTTTCCACTTTCTATTCTTATCGTATTTCTTTGCATGTCGCCATGATGCATGCGCATGATAATGCTTTTATGCGAGCGAATTGGGCCTTTTTGTGTGTCATCGTTACATCACGGCATTTATCCGGACCGCTCGAGGACTTTCTCACAACAAAACGAGCAGTTGGAGCCATTTCGTGACTAACAACACACTTAGACACACAATAGGGATAATGTACACCGTGCGTCGCTCTTCTCCCACCTTCTTGGCCGGCCATGCTAAAATCACACACCGTACCCATCTAGGAGATGCCCCCTGCCGTGCAGGTCCGATTCGGTGGTGCAGGATAACACTAATTCTTACTTCCTTACCAAGTTATAATGTATTAATATTCTTTTCTATTTAGTGTATAAATAATATTAATATATATTATTATATGTATTCTCATATTCAAGTGGCAATCAACGGTCAATATCCTGTCCTACATTTGTGAGAGTTCCGAACGGTGTATCATGAAACATTTTGGTCATAAATTTATGAATATTAGTTTTGAATTTTGTTTTTTTATATAAATAGCAGGAAAAGTACTGATATTATGAATGTGTGAGTTTGTGAGTAGGTAATTTTCTTTTTCTTATAAAAACTACTGAATTGTTACGAATGAAGTTTAGCCGTAATAATTGAAGTAAATAATTGTTATATTAAGTAAATAAATTGAAGTAACGAATTATGCAATTGAAGTATTTTCATGACTACCAACGCCCATAGACATCCGCATATAGGTTATACAGATACGCTGTCCTTTCTCCTCCGACCTCAAAGGGCCAGTAGATGAAGATTTAATAAGAACAAACGTAACAATACAAAGTACATATACAAAAACAGATCATAAAAGAGACATTAAGCCGGCACCTATAAAGAGCACATAGTTTAAGTTTCTAAACACTTATGTAAATGGTCACTTACTTCTCTTTTATATCGTTATCGTACAATAAAATGTTATTTTACGATGTTTTAGCATTTTTAGATGTAATCGAATTCTCGCAATAAGATCCGTATCTAGGTTTGTATATCTTCGATCGATGAGGTTTTATTGCACATAGAAACATTTTAATTATTAAATTTGTTGGTCGATACGATTGAGAAATTCCATCGTGTAGAGGTGTGGTGGAATTTCGGTAATTAAATTAGTAAATAGAAAATAAAAAATACATAATATCTGGAGATACACTTGAGTGATAAGTATAAATTCGTTTATTTTGATATAGATGCAATTATAATGTATATCTATACATACAATTAATCTAAATAGAGAGAACAAAATCCAGTCAGGCTATAAAAAATTAATGGGATAGATTTCATGCAAGCAAAACTACCGGGCACAGATAGTTAATAAATATCAAACTACCTACTTGTCAACATACTACAGTCCACGCGTGACCATGGTTGGTAAAGCTTCTAAAACATGTGGCCTGTAAATTAATAAACCGTGATAAAATACGTCATAGTTGTTTTATTGTAATACTAGCTGCGCCCCGCGGTTTTACCCGCGTAAATTTCGATCCCGTGTCAAATAGAAAATCATCCATCCATGCGCACTCTGGACATGAAGCACTATTTCGTACTGTACAAAAACTAATGATGATATCTCGCTCAAAACAATTTTCGTTTAAAGTTTTCATTGAGATCTACAACATACCTATATATTTTTTAGATTGTCACTAATTTTTCCACTTTAAAAGCGAAGGTCACACTTTAGCTAGGCCTAATAATTTCGGAAAAAAATGGGTATGACATACGGACGGGCGGGCGGACTGACGGACAGATGTACAGACAGAGATGACGTATTTATAAGGGTTCCATTTCTTGCCATTTGTCTAATGTGCCATCCATGGCATCCCTTTGGAACATTTTTTTGGGATAAAAACTATCGTATGTGTTAATCCAAGTTACCCTCTAGGTGTGTGCCAAATTTCATGAAAATCGGTTAAGCAGTTTCACGTGAAGAAGTAACAAACAAACAAACAAACAAACTTACAAACAAACATACAAACTTTCGCATTTATAATATTTATAGGATACTATGTTTGTAGACAAGTAGAGCTATGAGATCATATTATTATAGTGCACATATACACTGAACTCTATTTCCTCATTCTCAATTATTCGGATGAGCCGACAAGCGGACACGACCAGGGAAAAATCAGGTATCAATGTCTTTACGTCCTCTCCTTCTATCCTAGAATATAACACCTCTAATTTCCTGACGTTTTCTTAAAAAGGTCTAAAAAATGTCAAAAATATTTATCGAATCGGGGCTCGACCTCCTAACGGTACCAGATAAACATGCTTACACACAAAGCAGCCAAATGCATACGCCTATTTCAAGTATGCACACACCTCTGCATAGCCTAGTATATGCATGCACACTTTCCCACAGAACACCGATGTCTGATATAAATTATATCGGAATTGCATAATCGCAGCATGTTATTACAACAAAGTGCTGTAACTCCCATACTTTAGTGCGCCCGATACTGTAAAGGGAAACCCCTGTTCCGTTATCATTTTCGTGCCGCGAACTAACACGATACAACTGGTACGGAGATAACTGGTATCTGGTTTACACTTAGCGTGGTTTACTACAATGGCTGTTACGGAGATCGTTACAGAAGCTATCAGTGCATTTTTTTTATGGTATAGGAAGACAAACGAGCAGTCGGAGCCATTTTCATAACTACTGACGCCCATAGACATCCGCATAGAGGCTACACAGATGCGCTGCCCTCCTTTTTCCTCCGCCACCGGTTACTTACATACCGCACAGCTGTCTCTTTACGCCGGTCGCGTGTAAGCGAGAGGTTCCTCCCCGGTCGTGCCGGCTGAATTCGGCTGCATGCAAGCATGCAGTGTGGACTACCTCTTACTATCGTTTTCGTTTTATAGTGATGTTGCAGATAAATTGGACATGCGCGTGATAAAAACTCTGCCACCATAGTCGAAAATATTATTAATCGATAATTCGATACAATTTAATACCTCGACTTAGACTACCCTATCTAGAATCGGGAATTACGCGATTTTCAAATATCACTTCTTTAACTAGTCAAACTACATTGTAGATAATTTTTTTCGTCTAAATAACTATTAATGTCTTCTTTAAACAATTTTTACGATAAAATCCTTCGATCCGTATTGAAAAGTTAATATTATTTTGTATATACATTTATATCCCGACTTACACGGTTATAGGATATATTGTAAAATGTCTTGCCATCCTAAGTTACACAGCTTTGGGTTACAACCCTTTACACAGCAAGCAGTAGCCTGGTCCAGTAAATTCTCCAATATTCTTCCACCACTAACTGACATACCTATTTACCAACGCGTTCCAATTCACAGGTGCGTACTAAATAAACTGTTATGTCTAAATTCGAATCGAAATATTCATTTCTTAACCCGTGTTCCATATATTATTCACAAATAGGCATTAATGGGGTATGAACACAATGATACATGTTGAAACAGGGAAAATGTCGATAAACCTGCCTCATTACTAAATAATGTTCTGTCCGTAACAAAGACATACAGGTTATGCAACATACGTCGAGTATCGACACAGTGCTGGGCAGTCGATAAAATATACAAACGCGGATATTGTGAGCGAAAGTTACGGTTTGGGAATGGGGTCGAATGCACCCCACTAGTTTAGGGTCAGAGGAGCACTACAGTTGTAGATTTGAGATAGAGTATTCAGACTTATTGTTCTCGTGTTATGTTCATTATCGTGAACTAATTTATTCGTTCACTACTAAAGATTGAAAGTTACGGTTTATTAATGGGGTGGATTGTATCCCACTATGTTATATTTCATCATCATCAGTTTTATCTGTCCACTGAACATAGGACTCTTTAGATGAACGCATACCAAAGCAGTGGTTGATTACTGACATTCAACAATGTACATATGTATATTACATTATGTATTTGTATATAATTCTTTTTCTAATCATAACGTTTTATTTAGCTATGAAAATTGTTCATACAAAGAAAGCTAATATACAATTTTTATTTTCTATAACATAAAATAATTTTGAAATTTAAGATATTAAGTTTTAAATATTTTTATGTTAAGTTTATAATAATATATGTTTTTAGCGAGCATAAATTATTAAATAAATAAATAAATAAATAAAAAAAATGAGTAGTGATGTCGCTCAGGATTCGATGATACTCATACTATTGTATGACCAGATGAAAACTTACCAACAGTTAACCTGTCTCCTCGTTTCTCTAATGAAGCCAGTGCTATGTCTCAGCATAATATTGCATCACAAAGTTGATGATAAATCGGGGAGTTCCTCCGAGCGAATAATTTCCGTATTTTCCATTATCTGGTGAATAATAAGCCACAGTTACAACAATGGGATATTTATCAGAATTTCCATCTTGATAATATTCATTGTCATTTATATTATAAGGAAAATTATAAATAGAAAAGTGTCATCAGTATGTTTTTCCTCTGATATCACAATATGTATTTCCTTTTACGTAACTAATGGATTATTACATAATATTATGTATATATTATCATACACATTTATTATTTATTATTAATTTTGTCTGTTCATTATACGCAAAAATAATGTAATTATTTCGAATGGCATTTCAACTAAAAAAATCGAGTGTGCATTTTTTTTGTTTCTTCTGTTCTCCGATTAGCATAGCTTTAGTGTATTTTTGTAAAAAAACAAGCTCGTTACCGATCGTACCCGTCTACACTACACAGCAACAACAACGAACAACCAAGCGAATGTAAGAAGTTATAGCATATGTAATTATTAATAACGGGCGTAAGTAGCCGGTGGCCCATGGAGATGGTAGGAGAAAAGAGGGCAGCGCATCTGTATAGCCTCTATGCGGATGTCTATGGGCGGCGGTAGTCATGAAAATGGCTCGGACTGCTCGTTTGCCCCCTTATATCATTAAGGAAAAAAAATTAATAGGGAAAATCTGCAGTAACCGATTTTTGCTAAGATTAAATTTGCTTAGTTTACTCACAGGAAACATCACAATAGCTACCAATGCTGCTAATTATTTAAAATATCTAGCGACTCGTTGCATATTGGGATGGCAGACCGGACTGGTGTCGAAATTAATGAAGACAGCTTTCAAAGCGGAAGGTAATCAAAGGTAATAATTATAGTTATTTCGCTATTTACCGACTTCTTGGGCGGATTAGAAACTCCAAATGAGCGAGAATAAATATTTCGTACCTTAATTTACATTTAATGGAAATACTGAAAATATAATCAACATTTTTTTTGTTTTACCTATCGGGTAAGCACTTGCCACAAATTGTTAAAAAAAGTATCATTGGAGGAAACATTAAGACATGATTATAGGTAGGCAAATTAATTGTCCAGGGCTACTGTTATTATTATATGATAGTATATGTAGGATATTAAGGTAATAATTGTAAAGTAATATATTACACGGGCGCGGTAAGTTTGGACCTGGCAAGAATGCGAAGAATGGGCTAGAGAGCCCCTCATTTCCCTCGATGTCATTTATGCCAGGTCCCAACATACCGCGTTCGTGTAATACCTATTAGTAAAAAATATACCTATCTACAAGTAGCAATGAGAGATATAGGTAGGTAGTTTAACCGAATCACCGTTTTTACAGGCAAGCTAGACCAGTAGTTTCTGAGATAATTTACTTCACACAAATAATCATAATATTAGTGTAGTTAAAGTGGCCAAAATGATATTCATCATGTAATGTTTCAAATATAAATGATCCTTCGTTGGTGAGTATTGAGATAATTTGCTTCACACAAATAATCATAATATCAAGCTTTGAAATATTAATGTAGATAAAGTGGCCAAAAGAATATTCATCAAGGAATATTTCAAATATATTTGCCCCTTCATTGGCGCACATTGAGATGATTTGCTTTACACAAATAATCATAACATCAAGCTTTATAATATTAGTGTAGATAAAGTGACCAAAATAATATTCATCAAGGAATATTTCAAATATATTTGCCCCTTCATTGGCGCATATTGAGCTAATACATTTGAAATGTTTCAATGATAAACCGACTGTTTGGCAACGGTTTGTTTGTTTAAATCAATTTATAGCTATTCATTATCCATTAATAATACCTTCACAATCGCGTGATAATAAACATTTTGAAACAAAAAGAAGCACACGGCGATAGCGAAGTGCCGGTTGCGAAAACAAAACGCCGACGAAATTTATAAGAGGCTCGGACACGCCACTCTCAGTGTTGCCATTACGCGGGGCGTTTGATTAGTGGGGTAATACCTTGGATTAAAAAAAAACGTTTGAGGCATTGAAGCATTAAGCAAATTAACCTACGTTTGAGCCATGAATTTATAATAGTGTCTTTGGAGAGGCACAATTCCGTTTAGGACAATTATGTGAAAAATATACAACATGCGAATTATATATATGTATATAGGTAATTCCTACACGAAGTTGTGTGGACGACTTATAAAAAACTGAAACTGAAAACTGAAGTAAAACTGAATTATTGATTTAATAAACAAATTAATTACCGTAGTTACAATGCAATTGCAAACAAATGCCATTTTTATTTTTTAAATACGTATATTTATGATAAAGACACTTCCTAATTTTGGAAAGTCGTGTAAAGATTCAGCTGATGCCCGTTAACTTACTTTATCTCAATATAATAATAACTTATCAGGTATCATTTACCTCTATCAACAGAGTCGATTTAAAAATAATAAAACCTGGTATTTGAGTAAATACCAGGTTTGATAAAATTCTTTAGTAAATAAACCACAATCGCGTGAATAGAAAAAAATAATATTCACTTAAAAAATTGATACAACGTAGCGGCAGTAAGAACGGTGATTGTTTTTGTGCCAAAATAAAAATGATAAATAGGTTACGTTTTAAAGATATTATGGATTATATTATTTGAAGGTGAGAATTGCACTTATTTCGAAAAAATGTGTGTTAATTTGAGTGCTTGCTATTTCAAATTATTAAGCACAGGTAAATCAAAAAATTGCTGTTTTTCCGATAATAAATATTACAGTTAGTTTAATTATTGGCATATCATTCAACAAATAATGTCCTCTTAATCTTTATAGATACATTAAAAATTATTGGCAATTTTTGAAAAAAAGCTAGCAACACTAAATTGAAGTTTTATGTTCAATTGTATTAATGTTTCTTTAGTAATTTTAACTGTCCCTTTCTTTGTTTTAATTTTATATAAAAGACCTGCCTACAGCGTGAAGTACTTTCACTCCAAGGTGCATCGCTTGCAAGGTGCGAGTGTGGAGGAATGTGGGTTCCAGTGAAACCAAGACTAATGTACCAGGATCAGATTGATGGGGCACTGGAAAGTGACGTCGGGAGTGTTTGTAACGACATTTTTGTAAGAAGATAGTTATGGCCCATGGAGATGGGAGGAGAAAGGCGGGCAGCGCCTCTGTGGTCTCTATGTGGATATTTATGGGCGTCGGTAGTCATGAAAATGGCTCCGACTGCTCGTTTGGCCCCCTATATTATTTTTAGTATTTAAGCTTTTCGCTCTGACTGCTAGTTTCGTCAAAGCAAGTTTCTTTTTATCATAAGAAAAGAAAAACTGTAAGATCGAAGTCCAATTACTAATACTTATTTAATTTAATGTCCTCCTAGCCGATTTCGGCTACGGCGGCCGTCTCTATAGAGACGAGCCAGATGCGCAGGACATATTATAGTACACAAGTGTGCGCGCAGACACAAGTGCACTCTCTATTCTCTCACTCTCATATTCCGATGGGACGGCAATCCGACACGACCGGTGAGAAATCAGGCGCAGGACCGATGGCTTAACGTGCTCTCCGAGGCACGGGGGTGTATCACCACCAACTTCCTGACTCCGGACTGTTATTAGAAATGAAAAATCTCAATAACAATTTTTGGTCCGACCCGGGATTCAAACCTAGGACCTCACGTCTGTGGTTGAACACGCTTACCACTAGACCACGAGACATTCAATACATTACACACGAAGCCGGCATCGGGTCTGCAACACGCCTTGTGTTGTAACGTTGGATGTCTATGGGCAGTGTTGGCCATTAACCGCCTGCATTTTTTATGAGATAGGGTATAAATAGGGATGCCCTATCTCATAAAAAATCCGTCCACGGAGCTCCAGCGTAGGCTTGTGCCTTCTTTTGCCTTTGTCCAATGACTGAATTTATGATATTTACTACAGTTATCCATATTTAAACATAGTTAAATCAATGACCAGGACAGAACTGGAACCTTTGACCTGTGGCGTAACTTGCGCGACACACCCGCTTCCGATACCACTCCGCCAACCGGTCAATACCAACATAATAAATAAATAATCTATGCAATTTTAAATGCGAAAGTTTGAATGTATGAATGTTTGCTACTGAATTACGTTAAAATCACTGAATGGATTTCGATGAAACTGGAAAATGTCTAGTATTACCAGAATGACATAAACTACAGAAATATTAAATTTTACTCGTGGTTTTGCCACACACACACACACGGGCTGTACCACGCTCACGTGGTAGTTGTCATGGGAGCTCTTAATATGAGTGAAATGGGATGATTTTTTATTACTCAAACGAATGTTCCCATTTTAAAATCTCTTTCCGCAATAAAAAGCCCTTCACGCGACAACGAATGGGAAAGGAGTACTTGGATGACGCATTATTAGTAGGTAATATAAGTATGAGATTATTATATTACTAGCTGTGCCCTGCGGTTTCACCCGAGTTTAATTTCTAAAAAAATCCATGTAAACTTAAACACCCTAATTCACTTAGGGGTTGAATTTCTAAATTTTTTGCGGATGACTACGTTATAACAGGTGCGGGTAGACGGCACGCCAAATTTCTGCCGATTTGTCCAGTGGTTTGGGTTGTTCGTTGATAGATCACAATGTCAGTCAGTTTCGTTTGAGTTTTAAATATAAAGATTGGATAGGGATGACGTGAAATAGGGTCACACGTCTGCATAGCCTCAAGTCATGGATGTTAATGGACGTTGAACTGGAAACGACAATGTATTCTGATTTTGTATCGAAAACATTGTAAAAAAGTATACAAAAAGAATGGACGAAATAACATATAGATAAAAAGGAAGATATATTTTATGCTAAGTATTGTTATATTTTATTCAAAATAGACAATAAACTTCACGATATTCTAAATTCAAAACCGTTAAACCATAATCTATGATTTTATAAACGATTTTAAATTTAAAAAGAAGAATTAAATTTGTAATATTGTTTAAAACACGTCATCAATATTTATGTGTTTGGTGACTAACGTGAGAAACAATCTTCTTATATTGTTTACTGGCACGATGACTTGGATATCACACACACACACACACACACGGTCATGGTCCTCTCCATGAGCCATTCATTCACGACAGCGCTGAGGCCATCTCTGCTATCGTGCGCGAGCCACCCCGTCGTTAGAGTCGGGGGCTGACTTATTTCACTACGTTAGTATAGCCCCGTGCTAAATACCGTAAGGACTTGTGTTACGGGTACTAGACAACAGAAATATATTTGATATGTTTTATAAATTGAAGAAATTTCATATATTTAAGATTTTTATTATGGAGATACATATAATACATAGATAAATATCCATGACCAAGGCGGGATTCGAACCCGCGATCACTGGCGCAACAGGCTCCACTTATTCAAGCCCTGTACCACTGCGCCAGCCTACATCTTAACGCCAGTTCCCTAACAGGGTAGAAGAACCTCACGCACTTCGCTAAGTCCACATAAACAACTCTCTTCATACACACCTACATACAGATGTATAGACTTTTGAAGCCACTTTCTGACAGCGTCCTTTCAATCTGATAGTGCGTCAATGGTCTTCCATTGATTGGTTTTAATATTGATATATAAACATGTATATCATAGACAATACTTGTACATTGTATACCTAATCGGAATACTTAATCTTGATAGAATACAGGGGCAAATGAGCAGTCGGATGCTGTTAAAGCAGTGGTTGTTTATAAGCATCCGCATAGTTGTAGTACAGATATGTTTTCCTCCTTCCCCCTGTCCAATGTGCCACCGCTGACTCGTAAGCCAAGCTTAAGGCAACAGTATGTCTGTTGCTTTGGATATAATACACCCTGTAGGTATAGTGATTTGTGAGCAATCGAAAGATTATAACTGGAGATACTATGATTAATGGGATAGACACCACATAAACCACCTTCACCTAGGTACTCTGCATATTATTATCTGCATCTGCATAAAATTATGTAAATGTAATTATGTTCCTTTTTTTATTAATATGCTGAGTTTGTTTTGCCGGTTTAATACATGGCTAGGTTTGAAACCGGTGGTAAATACGTGACGTTCAAAACGTAATTTTTACAACTCTATTTTTAATTAAAACATTTTCATTTGCAATTAAAATACAAGACATTATACAACCCGAAATCCAAGTGAACGGAACGTAATTACATTATTAAAATCACTCGAATTAATACATAAATAATAATATGTCATTTAATATAATAATACATTTCAGAATAAGGATAATTGCTTAAGACAATACGTGAATGTGCCGGGGGAAACCTCCGGCACTTTCAACCTACTTACAGGTAAATGGTACCGGTCATGGTATTTTTTTTTAATAGTCACAATAAATTATCATAATTACGCTCGCGAAATGTACACGATTTTGGTGGCTGTAATGAGGTACCTATGCTCGATTTTAAGTGAACCGATCTGGTTTTGATTTTAAATACGATCTCTACCAAAGTTAAGAGATAGTGCCATTGCTGCATAGCTACTGAATCGGACCGAATCTTTATGTCACTGTAATGTTTTATTTTTATTTAGAGCCACATTATACACGCGACTTTTAGACGCGACTTTGCGACTGTTGCGATGCAGTCGCACGATTTAGCGACTCTCTGCGACTGGTCGCAGAAGAGTCGTGCGACTCTCGCGACTGCATTTAATTGACATTAATTGACATACCTTAGCGACTAAGTCGCCGCGTCCATAGTCTTGAAGTGTGCGCCCACTGCTGCATTCAGCTTCTAAAAAGCGCCTAAGTCGCTGGTCGCTGCTATCTAAAAGTCGCGTGATTTTATTTCTGGGATATCTGGGATATTGGGTAACTAACGTTGATATTATCTGAAGGGGATAAGACAATAAGCACAAGGAAGCATATTTCCCTTCATCATTTCGTGATAAATACGGTCATAAGTATATCTGCGCTAAGTTTTCGCGTAAACAAGAACACCTCCACAAGAAACAGGATCATTTAACCGAAGGAAACGATCAACACTTAAATAGATATCGATTCTAAATCGAGCGAATGATCGGAGCGTTATCGAGTTTCAATATACTCGGGTTATAACAAAAAGAAACACCTTCCGTGCGGAGCGGGGGCGACACGCAAGCCTCTTTGTTCCTTTTCTTTTTTCTTTTATACTTTCATTAGGTTCGAATCTTTTATGTAAATGACTATCACTTAGGTATACTGATATTATAATTTTGCCACATTTTTTATGGAATAAGGGGACAAACGAGCAAGGCCACTTTTTATGTCCATTGAGGCCCTTATGTAGGTAGGTATTCTTTTATACTTTCAGTAGGTTTATGTACGAGGTAGTCCCACGCTGCATGCCTGCATGCATGTAGCCGAATTGGACGGCACAACCGGGGAGGTACCTCTTGCTTACACGACACCGGCGCGGCGTAAAGTGGAAGCTGTGCTGTCGCGTTTCGTGCGATGTGTAAGTAGGTGGTGGTACATGGAGGTGGGAGGAGAAAGGAGGGCAGCGCATCTCTATAGCCTCTATGCGGATGTCTATGGGTCTCGGTAGCCATGAAAATGTCACGGACTGCTCGTGTGGCCTCCTTTACTATTAAAAAATACCCACAAATCATTTGGTTCTTTTATAGGGTGGCAAACAGGGATCAACTACTAAAACTATAAATTACTATTTTTATTTTATAGGTACTTATATAAACTATGAAAATATTACCTGTGTCTTCTACTTTGTTTTGTATCTAAAGCTAGAACATATTTGTGTCACTGTCTCATTTAGGCAGTAAAAGTTGAAAAGATAATTTTATTTCATACATTTCGCTCTATTAATTTTTTTGCATAAAAAGTATTATCGTACCATACTATTCAAAACTGCAACCTATACAATATATGCAGAATAATACATTAATCCATTTTACATTCGCTTCAAAGAATAACAAATATTTATAACAAATACATATTAAAAACTTTCGCAATTATAATAGGTTCTTCATATTTTTGTAGACTTAATAAAAGAAGAATCTTCTTTCTTTATTAAATATAACATAAGAGTGTACATTATTATATTCTGAATGATCAAGTTTGATGATAATGAAGGCCATATAATAAATATAAAAGGTTGGCTCGTCATGTCTCTACACTTGGCCGCGCTTGTCCATAAGACTTCAACGGGCGCCGAAACTCGCGGTGTAACA
>LUGF01023755.1:173830-193191 GCA_001625245.1 Calycopis cecrops
TCATGTCCCTGCACTTGGCCGCGCTTGTCCATAAGACTTCAACGGGCGCCGAAACTCGCGGTGTAACAAAAATTTCGCTGCGTGTTTTCCCTCGACTTCATTCTCATTTCTTTGATACTCTAGAGTCTAGTCCAAATGGAGTCAATAAATAAGAATATTTTTTATATATCCTTTTTAAATGTAAAAAAATTTACATTAAACTAACGAAGCTTGAACAAATCTTGAGCTTTCTAACATTATTATAGATAATAATATACTAATAATAATAAGAATGTAGTAATAATAAGAGAATAAATAATGTTACTTTAAAATTATAATACTTAAATATATTTTACAAAATAAATACATAAATATCCTATCTATGTGTTTGTTGGTGAAATTTGATTAATTGTTTTACTTGCATTATAACTAAAGCTAAAGAAGACTTATTAGGCGACATAAAATAATAATAGTTAAAAGTAATATAATTGGGCAAATTGGACAAATGTAACCGTGAAGGTACCTCTGGAATATCGTTTTGGTACCTCTGCAGAACAATCATAGAATAGGTCCTATGCTTGTTTATTCCCTATACAAAAAAATGTTAATTTATATTCCTTGCAATTTGCTTTGAGATTATAAAAGTAAAAGTTAATGTATACAGAAAATTAAATCAGTAAATATATAAAAAATATTAAAAAATGTCTACGCTAATTACTATATTTTTACAAATATAGTATTAATTAAAAATACATCAATAGAGATAAAATAAATATTCCTTTTTTTTGCAACAAGCGTTCCATATATTAAAAATATTAAATTCCTTTCTTATTTTATTCTTCATATTTCTTAAATGTCAAAAATTATGTAAAAAATATCCGCATTTCAATTAAAAAAACCTCGTTCAGGAGCTTAAAAAATGAATTCCAAATAAATTATTAGATATTATTCTATTTTTGTAAACAAATCACACCATTTTAGGTAAGCCCCACACTAAGTATCTTCACAAATACTAAATTTGAAAACGGAAATATTTTTAATATGAATTATATTGTAAAGATAAAATTTCTGAGTTTGTGTCTTCTTAAAGTACAATCTTAGGAAATGCTGATCCATACACATACATCCGCACGCCAGCTCACTAACGGGGTTGGCAGTGCCACATACCACACACACTTGCCTTACTTCCTTCACATTAACAAATACTCTCACGAAAATTCTTTCACTAACATATAGCGAAATTCCGAAGTAACATGAGCATAATATAAGTATATAAGAATATAAATAAGAAGTAATATTTCATTACGATTGTACATATTTTAATTCTGAAGTCCACCGAATCAGTCTGATATTATAAAGAGGAAAGATATTTTCTTTGTTTGTAGGCTAGGCTAGGTAGGCTTCAAAACTACTGAACCCATTTTTACCATCCTTTTAATAATAGAAAGCTATGTTATCAGGAAGCTACATGGGCTATATATAATTTTGAGTTTTATATATATTATTTATATATTTTTGAGATCAATTTTTCTTTTTGACGCCCAACAAACTGTGCACACATGGCAGCTAGTGAATTATGTTTTTCACCGGTTGTTGTGCACGCTCAAATACATTCGCGTATACAACTGCACTGGCCGAGTCGTACGCGCAGATAACTGTCTGCATTCTTTGTGATTTAATTGTGCCGCTCAAGGCAGAGTAGCCGTTACTAGAGTAGTAAAGGAGCGGAGTAGTATTTTTACTGTTGTTTGTACATTTTTTAAACTCTCGGTTACCAACGGTCACAGTCAGAATCCTGAGCGGTCTAGTGGTAAGTGTATTCAGTAGCAAATCGTGGTAAGTGTTACAAAAGGTGTTGTTGAAATTTTTAAATTTTAGTAAAAGTTGGAAGTCAGGATCTCCCCGTGCCTAGTAGGACATATCAATTAATCGCTCCAGCCCCTGATTTATCTACGATCATATAGGACAACAGTCCGGCGGGAATAGTAGAATAAAATAGATAGACTTGTCTCTCTGGAAATGGCAATATTTCATTGTAGCGACAGTTATGGTAGTAGTCAAGTGAAGTGATGACTGTTTCTTTCTTCTGCCACTGTACTGCAGCAATACGTTGATTTAACTTAAAAGCTCAAGCAATAAAATAATATTTAAGAAAAAGCTTCCAAAAAAAAACTTGTCAAATTTTTGTGTCAAAATTAAGATGTATTTATTATACTTACTGATATTATAAACATAAACATAATATTAATTTAATATAAACTTTATTTGACTGACTTGATACTGACTGAATACTTGTATACCTACTTACAAAAAATAAAAGTCCGTACGTATAAAATCATCTTCATTCATATCAGAAACCTGTGTCATATGATCAATGGGGATGAATTATAGAAGAGCTCCTCGTTTTTGCTTGAACCTGGTTTAATTCTGTATGCTTTCAGGTTTGCCATTTCATTTTCATAACACCTAGATCAAATAGCCTTTGAACTTATTTAATTTATATTAAGTTGTATCTATTTTGTTACCTACCTTTAGCATAAAGGTCGGTAACAATAGTATTAATAGAAATAATCAATTTCGTAGAACATGCGTATTCCTTTACTTGTCAATATACAATTTTTTTTAAACGTGCAGTTCGAGCTAGAGAGGAAGGCTAAAGAAGGGCATAAACATCCGCATATTTACAAATAGATGATAATAATAATAAATAAAAGACGTGACGGCAATACGTCTTACAAATCCTACGAAATGGTTGTTATTTGCGGAGGTACCTCCTTATACGTGCTGACCCAATTCAGCTGCAAAAAAGATTGGCACTACGATAGTTTTATCATATCTATAGTTTAATTATTATCATCTTATATATAAACATCTGTGTATGTGTTCACACTCCTCTGAATCGGTTTGATCTGTCAAACCGATTCAGATTCATCAAACTTGCTGTGTGTATTCGGTACGAAAATGTCTATACATATTTATTTATACCTATATCTTTTAACTAGTGCAGTGAAACCGCGAGGCGCAGCTTGTATATCATCCTACATTCTACACGTTTTCAAAACACCGAGTTATTGTTTTCACAAGGTATCACCTGATACTCGGCCGAGTTACCATTGCATACCGATCCGCCTGTGAGCAGAGACAGGTTGTAACACTAATCTGTGGTATCCAGCGATCATCGTTGAAATATTAGATGTACAATCAATTATATGTTCATGTTTGTCCAAAGTTAACGTGAAATCGATATGTGTAATGCTCACCGACGGTTTGTCTCTGGCCCGACGCACATGTGACGTTAGAATTTGGGAAAATGTAGAGTTTGCTCTTCCATTCCTTGCTTCAGATTAAAAGCTTAAAAAATAGTCAGTTATGGCAATCGACTATTTTTATTTATATGCATTAAGTAAATGTAATAATTTTAAATGATTATTGTTTGATTTACTGAAACTTTAAAGAGTATTAACTAGAATGGCTATATAATAAGAAAAATCTAATAAAAGTTTAGAATGAGAATGTTATCATTAGAGGCTTAATATAGGTTAGTTAAAACTGCTACGGACGTTTCTAATATATCTATTTACTATCGAAGTTGTCTTGGATATGTAATGGAAAAAATGCTTTGATTGAAAAGTTTATTCGTTAGAGTTTTCTGTTATATGTTAAATTCTTATAATTACTATTTATATAGTTTTTTTTTATATAAGTATTGTTTATTTGTAATTGTATTTAACACAAATGTCAGAAGAAATTAATAATAAAAATAAAGGGTTCTTACGTATTTGCTGTAGCAGACTATTGTCTGTATATCAATTAAATATACTTAACCCATTAAATATTTAGTAAAATGATGTCCGAGTGAGATAAGTTTTCGGCTGCTTTATGTCTGACAGACCTTTAATCACCTTCACTGAGGTGTTGGTAATCAAATTCGCTTTTTATGTTTTCCTCATACTCGCGTATGATTCAGCACATTTCTTAGAAAATCTGACCGTCGAATAGCTGAGCACAAACGCTAGATCTTTTGTCATGTGTCATTATATTTTATGGGTTTCATTAGCATGGGTTTTTACATCATCAATCGCAGTATTTCCGGAGCCGATACATAGGAATTTTTAATAGAAATAGAGCTATTTAAATTTACCTTATCTTGGAAGTTTAATTTTCCGTATACTATCTGCATTTATGACGTGATTGCATCTGCAGTTGAATATACTATAATATCAAGGAAGAGTTTTCTCTAATTGTTGTTTTAATGTACTGATAGAAAACTTCATTTCGTGTGTTTATATGAACGACGTCTTGTAATAAACTTTCGCATTATATGGTGTTTGATTGTGTATATCTTCGTATTTTACAACCTATATTAGAGTGTATTAAATAACAATAAGTAAACTCTAACATATAAAAACTGCTACTTTTATTAAATGAACCTTAAAAATGTAGAACTTAAAATATCTAATAACTTATAAGTTATTTTCTGTGTGAGCTTTTATGTTTATACTTGTTTTATTAATTACATTTTATTATTGAATTATTTGGGCTCGGGAAATCTTACGTCCCTGTTTAGTGATCTCAGATGAGATCCTGTCATCTTGTTAGAACAGGAGAAAACGCGTCTGTGATAATATTAAAAATACTTTATTTATATTACAGATAGATTAGTAAGTGAGTATTGATGTATTAATATATAATCACCTCATAATTAGCTGTTGTGTTGTGTATCGGCGACTACACAGTAAATACACAATAGCATAAACAAACGTTATATTATCACAGCACTTAACTAAGCTTATGTCTATAGCAGTCCACTAGAACACTGCACAAACCAGTAGCATGTACCAAAGCATCCCTCACACATGTCTGTTATCAAATGTTTAGTCTAACATCGCGAGTCAGAATGGGCGCGCAATATCACGAATGTGTGCGTAACAACCTGACGTTAAGCTTGCGTAGACGCAACTGAAATCACCTTGCAAGGCCCACTATAGCTATCTCGTTCGATCTCGGGCTATCTCGTTCTAGCGGGCATTGTGCCGTGTCCAGCGACTGCCTTATAGCTTGACAATAAATTACGTATAGGAATCTAATCAGTTTAATAGATGTGTGATTTTTTTTAATTCAGCCCGTTTTTAATGGCGCTCGCAGTGATCGGTGGACGTATGGCATCGTTTATTATCTCTGCCGTATAGTGGTACCGACGGTGTTCATTTTTAATATGGCTATTTATTTTTATTTGTGGACATACAGACAAACAAAAATAGAATTAATGCATATGAATGGTCGCTAAATGGAGTCTGGATATGATTTTATCCAATAACCGTGTTCAATTTGCAAGAGAAAATGAAAACCGTGTTTGCCTTCTACGACAGTAGGTGTTTACTTGAACTTTCAATAATTTTAGAAGCCTGCAGACTGTATTCAATTCTACTTAACTTGTGGATGGGTGTCTTATTTTAAAAGATTAAAATAAGAATTATTTTATTGAATTAACAATTAAAAATTATGAATTGAATTAATGACTTAACTACAGTCATGGCATAACTATATCGTTCGAGGCCTATGCCAATTTTTCCGCATGGGGCCCCTCTCTGCTAACTAAATAATGTTCCCCGTGAGTACTATTCTGTGACTGGGGTCCCCCACGGACAGGGGCCAGTGGCATTTTGCCGGCTTGCTCCTCTATAGTTACGCGACTGCTTAACCAAGCTAGAGAAATCGTTTGTCACTGTTTACTTGTCTTAGATGAGATAACAGCACACACATCTTCACGAAAGCTCCCTAACGGGGTAGGTAGAAGGTACAGAGTGTATCACACACGGAGAGCACGAGAGAAAGATTAGGCTTAGGACTGACTTAACGTCGGTTCTTTGCCCCATTCTCTCTGATTGTCTCAGATATTTATCTAACTGGAAGAAAATAATTAAAATAATACTAAGTGAACACCTGTATTCAAATCTGTGACATAGTCAGTATCTGTGACAGCTGTACTGTCGCGTTTTGCGCAGTAAGTAGCCCGTGGCCCATGGAGGAGAAGGGTGGGCAACGCATCTGTATAACCTCTATGCGGATGTCTATGGTGTCGATATTCATGAAAATGGTTCCAGTTGTTCTTTGCTTCGTCAAAAAATCTCGATTGATGATTGATGTCTGTTATATGGTTTCCATTGTCAAAATGAGTCCAGGACCATAGCAGGTGGAACAAAATGTCGATGCGAACAGTATCCTTGATATAACTGGTGTGAAGTGAAAGTATAGCTTGATAAATGCTGTTTGTGAAGACAGTACTGATGAGTTCTTTTTTACATAGGAGGCAAACGAGCAGTTGCGTCATCTGATGCAAAGTGCACTACCCACAGACATCCGTAACACCAGAGGTCTAACAGATGCGTTGCCGACTTTTGAGAAAAGAATAAGCTCTTGAAGATCCCTAGGTCGTATTTGAAGTTTTTAAGTAGATTGAAGAGAAAAAAAATGAATGAAGGTGGCACGACTCGAGAGGTACCTCCCGTTCACATGCCTTGAAGTGCGTCATGTCGGTAGTCATCAAAAGATACTGCTCGTTTGCCCCTTTGTACGTAAAACAAATAAAGAAAAGCCTCCGGTTATAAATGGTAGAAAACTCGGCGCGATTCCAACAGTTAACAGTCGAGTGTCTTTGTCCCGGGAACCAGGAAGGGCCCATGGGATGAGTTTACCATAGGGTCCTACAACGGTATGGGTACGCTTAATTTACTGCGTAATATTCCTGTGTTTCACTTATTTTAAGGGCTTCTATAACCTTTGGTAGGAGGAAGTTCCACGGCAGCCGAATCGGGCCTCTTACTCGACACCGACGTGAAGTGACAGCTGTGCTGTCGCGTTTCGTGCGGTGTAAGTATCCCCATAGAGGGAGAGGAGGAAGGAAGGCAACGCTTTGCTATGCAGATATCTATCGATAGTCGTGAAAATGGCTCCGACTGCTCGTGTGCCCCCTATACTAAAAAAAATTTCAATTGATTTATTTCCTTATGCAATGAGAATACTGTAAATCTCAATATTAAGTTATACTGATTTAACATAGATTGTTTCACGAAGATGACGATGACAAGAACGGTTGTCTATCCAGTTCTGTCAACAACAGGCGATGCTGAATCAATAATCGGTTACGTATTACTAGATAAGCAAACGCTAGCAACATACAGGAAAGATAAGAAACATCCAATTAGCATTTGCAAATTAAATAGTAAAAAAATATTATTTTTTCCTTAAATAGGTACATAATATCCGTAGAGTAGAAGAGAAAACATATTCTACCACACAACAACAAGTCCGCGCCATCTTCGTATTGCATGATCAAAAAGGCTCTGGCTGGATCAATATGAGAGAAATCAGCCATTTCAGCATCAAAAGTTATTATTTCATTTATAAAAGTAGGCAAAACACTTTTTTTGTAAGAGGTACCCAATCATGGCAGGTACCTCTCGCCTACGTAGATAATACCTCTGTGATGTCATAGCAAAGCTGCCTAAACTGACGTTCTAGCAGTAGCAGCTAGGCTATCGCGTGATGCAGGGAGTGCTTACGGCAGGGAGGAGGAAAGGAGGCTAACTAGGCTAACTAGGCTAGGCTAGGCTAAGGTCTATATAATAATTATGCAGATATCTATGGGTTCTTATTCAAAAAGACAAGGTCATTTGGGTGGCTGAAAAGCTCGAACAATTTATCCGCAGTAAGCTCTTGATCAGCACCACAATTCACATTTAAACATCCATCCCAGCGCTGGGACAGCGGTGGGCTTTCAAAAACACCAAAGTTACATCAAGCATAATAAAACCATTCGTACCTAAACGAACGCAGTAAAATTCTAAAAGCATCAAAAGTAAATCTATAAAACAACGAAAGGACAGATACTTATGTAAAAAACCACCTCGTAAACAGCTATGTTAGTATATGGTAACACGAGCCCAGACTTATTACCGAGCCTTAAGCGGGTAAAGACGCACCGTAAAGACCAAGCTTCGGTTCCCGGGTTGACCAATGGCTTTATGGCAAAGTATGTTTTCCCTTATTACGTATTCTGTGCGTATTTTCTCGTGATGAGAAGTAAGATGGCCGGGTGCGTGCTAGAGGCTGGAGTGTTAATATTTATAACATTAAAGCGTATTTTATTGTATAATGTATTTATGATAAAAAGTAGGAGATTTATATTGGTACCGTTTGTTGAGGTTTCTGGTTTACGTGGAAACTTAAAAGCTTCCGTCTTGGTCAGCTAAATACTTTTCAAACACACGCTGATTTTTTCTATATATTTCTAGTTGTTTTTCGAGCATAGCGTATGTCTGTAATATCTATTTTCTTTGCATTTCGAATGGCTTAACGGATTTTTACGTATGAGGTGTCGCTACATTCGTCTTGATAACAAGATTAGGTAACTCTGAGCTCTGATAAATATATAAATATGTATATTTTAATCAGGTGTGATTTTAATTTTCTGTATTATGTTAGGTTGTTTGAATGATTATCCACAATAAATCTAAAGATATTTGACTTTAGTTCCAAGTAAAAGCCGTCCTGTGCTCTTCCTAATCCCGCCCAACTCGCCTAGAATGCAATGGCAACTTTAAAACACCGTCTATAAGTTTATACGTTGGTACAGTCAATTTTACTTAGTCTTTAGTCAGAAGTGGAAATGAGGGTAAGTAATTTAAATATATATATCTAACGAGTAAGTCTCTTCACACACTCTTTACTCTGTTTTTTTATAAATGTGATTTTAATTAATATATAAAAACTCAAAGGTGACATAAATATCTATCAACGCACAGCCCAAACCACTAGACGGATCGGGCTCAAATTTGACTTGCTGAGGTAGATGTAATGATGTAGGCATCCGCTTTGAAAGGACTTTTAGAAATTCAACCTCTAAGGGGGTGAAATTGAGTGTTGAATTTTACATAAGAAATTAAACGAGGGTGAAACCGCGGGGCAAAGCTAGTTGATATATAATAAAAAAAAATAGTTAAGATAAAAAAATAGATGTTCTATTTTTTTGACTTTGAAAGTTCTTCCTTCGAAGTTTAACAAGTATTGTTTTATTTTTAAAGTAAGTATTAAATATATCAAGGCTATAGCTATATTTTTAAAGGTACATAAGAGTAGATAAAATGAACATTCACAAACTAATTGTTTCCTTTATTACTTTATAAAAATGTTCCTGAGTGTATAATTTAATGTAGGAATTTAATTAATATATATTAAAAAAAACGCAAAATATTCTTAAATGTCACTTAGAGATAGGAGGAAGGGCAAGGCATCTGTATCGCATTCAGGCGGGTTTTCATGGGCCTCGGTAGGCATCAAGTCTCCAACTGCTTGTTTGCATTTTTCCTTTATCGCGTCCCTTCTAGTGAATCAACAGAATACCGCACAAAACGCGACAGCACATCCCTAACTTCACGCTAGGAATTCCTCGATCGCGCTGGCCCAATTTTGCTACCACGACACTATACCATATAAATCATCGAATTCTGACCCACCGACAAACAAGTTCCGTTTGTGCAATTCATAAATCAGCACATTTTATTGGACGTCAAGGCACATGATAACAATGCGTTATTTGTTACCACCTAATTATCCAGCGGGCGCCTTGTACGGGGAATATTACAATTTGTAATACAATGCGGCGAGCCCGTGTCACAAAAACTAGGCTCGCCCCAAATGGCCAGGCTGTTGACTCGGGTCCAGGGTCGTCTTACTGATAAGGGCGACAGCACACGCGCTACATTTAGCAGCGGCGGTCGGCGATTTTGCGACATCGATGCTGCATCACGACTTAGGCTCAATTCACACCAAAAGCGCGGCGAAGCGCAGCGAATACGGAGCGCACTTTCAGTGTCATATAAATTTAAACTTTATTTTCATTACTGTAGTACTTATTATCGAATTCTCGCGACTTCCGCGCGGATTCCAGCGGATTCTCGCGCAGTCGTGGGAATCCTCGCGACTCGTTCGAGTTTCTCATGCGATAATAAGTATTATAGAAATTATTATAAAGTTGAAATTTATATGACACATAAACTGCGCTTCGCTTCGCTGCGCTTCGCCGCGCTTTTGGTGTGAATTGACCCTTAGCGACATCCTGCGTCCAGTTGAAGTATGGGAGTCGCGCGTTTTAGCGACTGCTCCAATGCTCGAAACATACACGCAGTTTGCGACTAAATCGCCGCGTTCGGCGTTTTTAAATCTGCGATGTGGAGCGTCTGATCGTTGCATTCAGCTTCTGAAAAGCAGCTAAATCGCCGATCGCCAATGCTAAAAGTAGCATGTGTGCGGTGGTTCTTACAGATAAACTCGTGTAATTGCGTACGTCTTGTATATTGTTAGTTCTTATGACCGTTGTAAATCTAGATGCTGGACTTAGACAATGGATGTTTAATGTTTTTCCGACCGGCCTCGTCTATCCGTCATTATATGTCTTTAATAGTGTGGTGCTTTTTGTGGATGTTTTATGTAACCTTTAATGTGCCTCGTTAGTGCTTGTTGGATGTAATGACAAATTCGGTTCTTGTGGTGATAAGAATCTGTTGTGTCGTTGAATCTACAAGTGCTTTGTAGTTCAGTTTGTTTCATTGATGCTGGGATGACGTAGCGCTGGCGTTGGGCTGCAAAGCAGACGCAACTTGCAGCCGTCATGTAGACGTTAGCACCTATTCCACGTCTCAACACACTTTTTTTTTGCAGGGGAATATATTTACGTATGACACCTATTCTATTCACGATTACAAATAATAATTGTTATATGTATTATCTTATTTTACAGAATAAAACTATTTTTTATATAGAGCTTTTTGTTTTCTTTCGATTACGTTTTCCAGTAAAAACTTTTCGAATATATTACCTCTATATATTAAAATAATATAATTTATTTAATTTTATTAAAACGAAGTAGCACTACACAAACGATAACATCTTAATTAACTCCAAAATTGATTTTTCCAGTTTGACATAAACTAAACTGTATAAAATATAGAAAGCACAAAATTGAATTGAAACCTCACCATTTATAATTACTATTTGATTTATAATAATATCAAATTTAATAATTATAAACGACGTCTGAATATTCATTTATACATTTGAATAACTTTGATGTATCAAATTAAGCATCACATTATGGATAATTAATAAAAAATGCTCAACTTGTTTATAATAACGTTGATATTATATTTTTTGGGGAATCACCGGATGTTGTAAACATTCCCCATTTTGTAAATTGATATCGTTAAATTTGATCATTAATATATGTGAAGAATAGTTTGTGTGTCCTCTTTTCTCTTGATATGTTTGGATAGGCATACCATTGCCTTCAAGCGGTTTTAAGAACAAGTTAGTAAGTGTACATGGAGGAAGTTACTACATTGTAGCTGAAATTGGTGGGTCGACTAGAGGGGTACTTCGAGCTCATATAATGCCACCTCAAAGTAACAGCTATGTTGTCGCATTTTGTGTGGTTTGAATTTACGCTGTCCACTAAAATAACATACTTACTTATATCTTAAACATTGCATCCCAAAAGGTCTGATAACGGTGTAAAGTTTATATGAAAGAATCGAAATTAACATGGTTTACCCATATTTGAGTTGAAGCTAGCTACTCGAGATTTCTAAAGATTTCGGCTATTATTGTCTAATAGGAAGTTTATTTATTATTATATACATAATACCTTAACTTGAACTGAAAATAAACATAAATAACGAGAACATAAAACAAACTTTAATATATCTATTGTTACTACATCAGTAAAATCTCTCCAGCAGTTCAAGATGTGGAACATAGAGTCCGACATACAAACATAAGCACATAAGCCTTTAAAACAACACCCTTCTTCTGGTGTAGTTAGGCTACTTGCTAGTGACCATAGTCACTGTACCCTTTAAGTATCTAAAAGACCATTTAAGTGATTGTAATGATAGCTAGAAGCGTGCCACAGCGTCACACCCCGTTACAAAAAGAAGCAGAGCTCACGCGAGACCAAGTATCGAAGGGAACAGCAAATTAGGTGCGAACATAATTTAATTTGATGCTCAATTTAGTATGCGGGTGTCTATGGGCGTCGGTAGTCATGAAAAAAAACATCAGTAAAATCCTTCCAGCAGTTCAAGCTGTGGAACATGAAGTCCGACATACATACATAAACCTTTAAAACAACACCCTTCTGATGTCACGGAACCATTTAAGTATCTAAAGGACCGTTTAAGTGATTGTAATGATAGCTAGAAGCGTGTCCCAGCGTCATACTCCGTAACTAATAGAAGCGAAGCTCACGTGATAAGTAAACTGCAAATTAGGTGCGAACATAATTTAATTTGATGCTCAATTTAACACACTTTATATCCCTCAGTTTTACGCGCTACTGCCTCTCTTGTTATGCGATACTGGGGCCTATTGTGCAGGTAATAAGACGGTAATTTGTGATAATAGCCAGCACGTGCTTTGGTAAACAACTTAACGAACCGTGCAATTGTGTGATCATTTTTTGTTTGTAATGATAACTTTTTATATTACGATGATACTGATATGTTTTTATATTTATAAATTGCATTGAAATAATTGTTGATTTCTCTTTTAATAACGATAAATTTTATTCAAATATAAATTATGTTTTTAAAGTCTTTTTGTACTAAACATAATGTCTAGTAGATAATTGAACTACTCTTAGCTAATAGAAATTAGTAATAACTAATAGAAATTAGTACACAATAGCAAAAAAAAAATCCAATAAACTTTATTTAATTTTAATTATAACATTTGTCACTGTGATAATTCTCTCGATTCGTCATTCATTCACGACAACGCGGAGGTCACCTTTGCTACTGCGCGCAAGCCTCCCTCAATATAGAGTTTAGGGTAGAGGGACCCGCGATCTCTCTGGCCGTGACAGTAATATTAAAATTAGCTATTATTATCACCTATGGGAGAGCTGGGGATCGGCCCCTAACCTCGTCTTTGTACTCATGGCAATTCGATGAAGCCGTATTGGACTTGTCTTCGCTTCCACGGCATGAGTTCTGGTCCCAAAAATAAGACCCTGTTAGTTTGTTGCTTCCACTACATAAAAAGTTAAATTTTTTAACATTCTTATCCCAATGTAACTTAAAATAATGATAACTTGTGGGGTAAATAAGTAGTGTAATCCATCTAAGGTTTAATACAGAACATTATTATAATAAGCGTCAAGATAAGAAGAAGAAGAAATCCCAAACTTCCGATTGAAACCTGCCCCTTACAGTTTATCGTTGTCTCATCGACTGAATGGTTAATATACTTACATTACCGTGTTCCAACGATAACGATAATGGAGCTCTAAGCTCTAACAACAATTTGTACGCTAATTTTTATTGTTGTAACGCGGAGTGACGACACACTGCTGCCGGCCAACAATAAAAATTCCAACTCCGCTGAAACACAAACATCATTTTGAATATGGAATCTAAAAGCGATTCGTTGTTTCCATTTGTACATTTTGAATTTAGAATACAGTTGACGCCATAAAAACGTCAGTTTTTGACTTTCACCGTCAGTCCGCCGACGTCTTCCCACGATGGTGGTTGTAGGAGCAACAATTAGACAATTGTCGGTCATTTTAACGATCAACCATAAAATCGGGTTTTAGCCTCTTATTAACCGCATTCTTCTGATACTTCCGCTTTTATAGTTTTACTAATCAACGCGCCGAGATTAATACGGTCTACGTAATGGCCGCGGTCGTGTAAGATTAACTTTATTGGACCGACCGGCAGACAATTGGCCGTAGAAATAATTGACTTTTGGCCGGTTCGGAGATGGAGCGTCCTGCTAGCGCCACTTATCATTAGAACTTTGTTACTTAAATCGCTTCAATTAGTGGTGAAAAATTACAGTAATTAGTTATCTTTTCCATCGACGCTCGCCACTTTATGGGTACATTACTGTATTTAACGTGTAGCTTTTTATTTGCGTCAGATTTACAAAACTAAAAATTCCGTGATAATACCCATTTTTAAAGATCTATTTCTGAAACAAGAATCTATTGTTATATTTTTATCTTTTATAGAATAACGAAAATAAAAGATATTATAGATATTAGTCTATTTCTAACCAGTTGGATGTTAAGAGATTCACTCTGAGAACTCTTAATAAAAATAGGAATTTTAAGGAGCACTATAAAACGCCGTAGCGAAAATTTTCGGCATAGTGCATCATTAAACTATTAGCTACTACTATTTTATTAAGAGGTAGTGTCACACTGAAAGCTTTCGTGTTGCTTTACTTCTCGCGTACACGAGACCGGCGTAAAACGACAGCTGTGCTGTCGCGTTTCGTGCGGTTTGTAAATAGTGAGAGAGTGTAGTAGAGGTGGGAAGAGAAAGGAGGGCAGCGCATCTGTATAGCCCTATGCAGATATCTATGCGCATCGGTAGTCATGAGAATGGCTCCGACGGCTCGTTTTCACCATAAAAAAAGTTAAATCTATAAAGTTTTAGTGATGAGTATTTAAGTCTCTAAGTCTATTGAAAAACAGTGAAGAACACTGTCCAGTTCTACACTGACTAGAGAAAAGAGTAGGTACGTACTTGAGGCAACAAGGCTTTTCCGAAATCGTCTAGGCTTATGTACCCTTTGTACATTAACTAATCTATCATATTTACACACCAATTAAAAAAAAACAGAAAGCTGCATTACATTTTTAAACTCTGTACAGACGACAGGATTCGAACTCGCCTGTTCCACGGCGAATCTCACCTGGCCATTGCACCAGCCTTTGTGAAACTAAACAACTTACCCCGAGCAAGACAATGCAATTGCCTTGACCCTGAACAAAGGAATTAGCCCGTCTAGTGGGCGGCGCTACATTCATCAATACGTGGACTTAAACGCAATTACCGCTTTAATTAAAATCGCTTGTGAATCACAAGCTACCCGTGGCCACCATCGGGTACAGTTTATTGTGGGTGTTATAATTTAATTAAATGTTATAAATGTAGCCGAAAAATATACAGAGTATTGAATATGTTTGGTAAATATACTACATGATAATAATTTGATGCCGGTATTCTTTCATAATATTTATTATCTTTACATTTTTACATACCAATACCATACCATATAATAACATAGGAGGATATTGATTTTTTCCATACAAAAATAATTTATTTTAATAGCGCGTAGATTGATTGATTCTTGGTTTTTTCAAAGAGGAAGGAAGCGCTTGCATGTTTGAACATAGACAAATATAACAAATGTCTCGACTGTACTATAAAAACTCCAAAAATAATTTAACAGTAATATTTGATTATGCAGATTATCAAAAATTATGCGAGGTATAGACATTCTTCAGCTGTGAAATTATGAAAACGTCATGCTAGAATTACGTAAATGTGAGTTTGTGTGACTGCCTCGATGTCAGCTTTCGTACTCACAAAAATATTTAAGGCGCACTTAAATTAAAATACCTACTAACAATTGATAAAGATAATTTTATAATATAAAGCCATAATTGGTTTCATTAATATGACTAATCTGTGATGAATGGGTAAGATAAGTTCTACTTTATGCAATGTTCTGTTACCTTCTGAAAGCGTTTTTTTCAAAGTGATGTGAAATTTAACTTATAATTTTCTCTTGTCTTAAAGACAAGAGGAAATTAAAGTTGGAATTTGTAGTTGTAAGCTTTGAGTCGGAAAGTATGAGATTTTTTATTAACTTTAAACTATATATCTTCTGACAAAGCGTTTTTATTTTCGTTTTTATAGTGCTTACCCAATTTCCCGCATTTAGCATATCTGAGATCATAATAATATTATCTGTGGACTATTCACACTACGAAAGTCTAGCCCAGCTGTCAGTACCGTAAGGACTTGTGTTACGTATACTGATATTTATTTATTATGTTTTATAAATTTAAGTAATTTTATATTTAAGATTTTTTTATTATAGAAATACATATTATATACAGATAAATTCATGACCAAGGTGGGATTCGAACTCGCGACCGCTAGCGCAATATGCTCCGCTTATCCGAGCTCTGTACCACTGCGCCAGCCTGGTCGTCAAAAGTAAGGTGGTCAGTAACTTCAAATTTTTTGGAAAATATTGTTGATACATGATTTAGCGTCGCCGGTATTCTATTTGGTAGATTTCCTCTCTACCACTGAACACAAGCTCTAACCACTGACTGCTTTCTTCGGACCTAAACTTTTGCTGTAGAAATAAAGAGAAGCTCACTACAGCTTTATTGCATTGCTAGCAGGGACTGTAAGCTTTGTCCTTCTTAGCTAAAAAGGAAGTTTAATTATGCTTTGATATATTGTTAATAGGTAGAAATTAAAAAAAATATCGATTTCAAAAGGGAATTTACTTTGAAATGTATGTACCTACCTATGTACATGTGCTTAATTTTTTCCGCGATTATCTCGATGTATTCAGTAGTATTTAGTTGAATTAATAACAAACATCCATACAAACTTTCGCATTAATATTAATAATAGGATGTATCTAAACACAAGCTTAACGATTAATTCAAAAAATGCTAGAAAAAGATCGCTAGTTTGGTCAAGTATTGTATTTTCATTAGCGTACAAACTACAATTCATGATATGAGCGTGTCATTATAGGTCGTAAAAGCAATTTCGAGCACGCGACTGGGCTAATATTGTATTCAGTGATCTATATTTATATGCGAAGTGATAAGTTAGCCGCTGACAAAAAATGCTTGATTGTAGCTTGAAGTTGTCTTGAGTTGGCGAGATTAAGCCATGCAACTAACAATTGATTTTTTTCGCGACCTAACCATATATTAGCTTGTTTCTATTCTCTGTTGGGGATTTTTACGTAGAAGAAGTGCCTAGCACTACACTAGCATAGGAAAATAAATTAATTTTTATATTATAGAAACGATTTGAGTGCATGAAAAATAAAACCTTCGCAACGGATAGGTTTTTAATATGAAAATATATATATTCAAAATGAATAAAATAGAAGGCATTCGAATATTGTCTGTTTTGACAACAAAAGATTTTATGAGAATTCTGGGACGCGCTTCCAAGCGCGGACCATATTGTTAAAAGGATGAAATAATTGTAAAGGACAAGTATGTGATATAGTAGTCAGGACTATAACTATTGTATTAGGTATGATATATTAAATACAATAAATTCGTATGAAGAAGAAAAGTGTTTTCCTACGAGTACGTAGATATAGAAGAGACCTATATAGGAAGTATTGCTGCAAGTGCACGCTACGCCCCAAGAGTAGCTGGCAGACACTACAGTACTATATATTTTGTCACAAACGAGAGAAAAACTACACCAAGTACTTTTCTCAATTTATACAATTTTTTCATCAATCTCTGTTTTCTTGAAATTTTGTGATTTGATTGATGATTGAAAGTTTGAAATTTTGTCCCTGATATTTCTCCCCCTGCGCAGGGATAAAATATATTCGGCGTAGAAATTTTATTCACTAGTATAAAATAATATTAATTAATAGTATTAATGAAATGGACATCAAGTTTTTTTTTTATTTATTTTAAAATTTTACAATAAAACGATGGATTTTTTCGCGATTTATTTAATTATTCAATATGAGAGATTGGGACAGGAATGAGACTGTCATCTCAGTCTACCCTTGACTATGATTGCTATAAAGCTTCTGAAACGTTGGGTTTATCAAGTAATTAAATAAACCGCGTACAATCCTTTAATGTGTAATATTCGCGTATACTTAAGACACCATTAAATGCCTCATTTGTCGTAATCGGATAAAAATTGAACAGATTAACATGAAAATGTTATTTATGACCGAAAGTACATATTTTCTAAGTCGCATTCCCATGTCAGGCTTGCTCAAGTACACAATACCTGGCCATAAATAAAAACCGTCGATTCCGAGCACAATGTACAAAAATGATCAAAGGGAGCGAAATTACATATCCTCCAGATCTGGCCCGTCAGCCTATTTGTATACGTTCACAGCTCACGTAGTTAGCGGGCAGCCATTGATCCGTCCGTCCGCGCGTCGACAATGGCCGACCATTTAGTACCAGGCCAGGGTCGGTGATAGATCACTGCGCGAAATAATTGGGCTTGCGCTTGCAGACGTCAGCGTCTTGCACATGTATGTGGCTTTGTTCAACTTGTTCTGGGAAACTATTTTGGAGTGAAAACTTCTAGCGCCAGCTGACTCGGCGTATGTAGCTTTGTTCAACTTGTGCTGGAAAACTATTTTGGAGTGAAATCTTCTAGCGCCAGCTGACTCGGCGTATGTAGCTTTGTTCAACTTGTAGAGCTGGAATACTATTTTGGAGTGAAATCTTCTAGCGCCAGCTGACTCGGCGTATGTGGCTTTATTCAACTTGTGCTGCAAAAGTGAAACCTTCTAGCGCCAGCTGACTCGGCGCATGTGGCTTTGTTCAACTTGTAGAGCTGGAAAACTATTTTGGAGTGAAACCTTCTAGCGCCAGCTGACTCGGCGTATGTGACTTTGTTCAACTTGTGCTGGAAAACTATTTTGAAGTGAAACCTTCTAGCGCCAGCTGACTCGGCGTATGTGGCTTTGTTCAACTTGTGCTGGAAACCTATTTTGGAGTGAAACCTTCTAGCGCTAGCTGACTCGGCGTATGTAACTTTGTTCAACTTGTGCTGGAAAACTATTTGGAAACTTCTTGGCGCGTTGGACATTTTTTGAGATGAGCAAATATCAATATACGTTACTGTTGCTGACATCTCATACATACATGCATATTTAATTCAAGCAACGCCGTCGAATACTCCCGTATAACTCGCGTACCTACTCCACTCCTGTTCGTAGTAGCGTGATGGTAAATACTCTTCCTTGATGAATGAATAATTTAAGACTGTAAGAATTACCAATGTCACATACAAGAAAATACTCTTATCATTTAGCATGCACTTAACTTATTTTTCCAAATATAAGAACAGTAAGTAGTTAAATCGTTACTAACATCTTGAGAATTTACATTTATTTTATTGTATAGGGGGGCCAACGAGCAGCATTTTCAGGACCACCGACGCCAATAGACATCCGCATACAACTCATGCAGATGTGTTGCCATCCGCACGAAACATTATCGTATAAGCGAGAAGTGTCTTCTAGTCGCGATACTTTATTTTTGTTGACGCAGGGGAATACATTTACGTATGATACCTAGGAGCCCGCGTGACCCCTACAACTATGTCGGACTCGCCATTTGGGCGTTCATACCGACTAAACCCCTGCCTTCAATTGCTATAATTGAAGTTGCCTGGATCTGCAGGCAACAGGATGCAGCGACAGGTTGTCCGGTATTGGTAGCCCTGTCCGGCATGGCCTTGGGGATCACAGAGGCAGACATGCCCCCCCCCCCC
>LUGF01023755.1:193925-205882 GCA_001625245.1 Calycopis cecrops
TATCACTAAATAAGTACGAACATTAAATGTATGTCTTTTTGTTTATCAATTTGTATTTGTCTCCGCATTATCGGCTGTACACCGGTCGGCGTACTTCACAAGATCGTCCGTGCACTTGTATAGAGTGGTTTACTGGAACTTAGTATGATTTTAGTGTGTCACAATCAGTGGAACAAGTATTGGTACATTTGATAAAAAAATTGCTTTGATGTAATCGTTGTAAGAAGGAAACTACTACTACAAATTTTCGTGAAAATAGATTTCGTAATTAGGTTTTACATTAATGTTATAAAATATAAATGTCTTCATACGTTCAGCAAAACAGCGAAAGTTAAAACCGACTATCAAAATAGGTATATCTATAAAACATATACTTAACAATTTTTGTATTATTTCTAAGTAACGTTTTAGAAAACATACTATCCAATATATTGTTTATAATAGATATATTCTTTAGTGCAAGCGATTGACAGAGTTGTATCAGCTCTATACGTATAAATAACATCAACATTTCTCATATGGGTTACTACCGTCCAGGTTCATCGCACTTTTTATTGAGCGACGTTTGTTAGTCAGATAAGTTCTGTATTAGCCTTTATAGTCCCCAGTCGCCTGTAGCCGTCTCAGTAACTGTGATATGAATAAGGCTTTTACACTGAAAATGGAATTTCAAAGTGGCCTTAGTCATTCAGAAATAGGGAAATAAGTTTATCTATAAGTATTGTTGTAGCTAAACTGACAAGAACCTCAGTTGTAGTTTTATTAAAGTTCGAAGTTATTTTGAAATAAATGCTGTAGCATTAGCTATAGCTGAGAGGTTGAATATAGGTTTAAATTGTTGTCATCCTCATCATCACCAACCTTAAATAATCCACCGTTTTATTCTATCTATTAACACCACGACGGCCTGCATCTTCTCTAGCGTCAAACTCCAGTCAGCTACTACGTGAAGATTTTCCTGCCTGGTTGATAGCAAGTTTCTCCTTCCCAACGCAGCCTCCTAGAAATTTATTGAAAATGACTATGGATATGATTTAGAGTGGTGTTTGTTGGTGTTTCCAATTCTATTGTATAGCTTCCCCTTCATTTTTGTATCACTGCATACTACGCAGTCAGTATATAAATTAGCCTTTAACAAAACCAGACATTTTTATTATCATCTAACTCTCGCATCCAAGCGGCTCTATCAGTACTTTATTCTGGACTCTTCTGATCCGCTGTCAGAGAAATCCCTCTTCTCTCTTACATTTCACACGGTCACAATGCGAAAATGTCATTGGAATTACAAACCAATACAAATTATAAATATCGATGATCTACGATTGGGATAACTCCACGTTTTACGGGACAGATATAACTATATCGAAAGCATTTAGATCTAGAGGTATTGAAATAAAAGGAATGTCAGTAAAGCCGTCGTTATCAATTAACGATTTTATAATAGCTGAAACAATCGAGTATCCATCTAAGTATATAGTCAATGAACATTGACACCACAAAAAGAAGTCCCCTTAATGAGTTGAGATAAAAAGGCCGCCGCGGCATTCACAAAGAAGCCCAGAGACCAAATAAAAGATACAGCCAATGTGAAAAGCTTTGCGTATTGTTTTATATTAAAACGAAACAACAATAGGTAGTCCTTTCAATGGGTAATGCCGCCACAATAAGAGATGTAACGGTTGGTTCACATGCCAGAGAGTATTGGTATACTTTATCTTGTGACTGTGTTATCTTAGATGCTATTCGTTGTTAATAAACATAACGCACGTTTTACGTTATTGACGTGCGTTGCCCAAAAATGTGTCACTGGGATTTGTACATTTATAATAATAGTCCGTAGTCGGGAAGTTGAAGGAAGATGAAGGAGAGTAAATTGAGGTCGATATCTTCACGTATTCTCCTTCCAGCGCCTAATTTCTCTGCGATTATGTCGTATGATAATCAGGGAAGGGCGCACTGATTTGTGCACTGTGATATGTTGGCTAGCCGAAGCTCCATCCACCCGAATTACAGATTTTTCTATACAGATAGAAATAGCCGTAAGTAGATTAGAAGGTCATTTCAATACACCATAAACACGAAATTCTAAATAAGCGATAAATTATTTTCTCTAAGGGAGCCAGAATGTAATGGCAGTTTATACTGTTTTGAGATGAGCATTGAAGATTGTCAGGGTCATTACAAGAATTTTTAGAGTTGTGACGTGTTCATAAATTGAATTATTAATGTTCGTCTGGGTGGAATAACATCCCAAATTATAAATGTGAGTACTCTAAATTTATGCACTTCTATGCATTTAAAGCTGTAATAATAATACGGTATAAGACATGCAAATGTATGTAAAAGTACATGGACATTTTTGTGTTTATTTTTTTTATTGTTCTTGTTTGATAACGACAATGAATTTTCTCGCTGAAGAACTCTCTAAATAAAAACGAGAATCAGATTCACCTCAAAAATGTTTATAAAGTGTCATTAAGCAGTTCTCTATTTTGGACTAGTGATGATCCAGTTGCAATTATTGTCTGAATCGTATCCCACGTGGGTTCCTCGTTAATTATTTGTCAGCGCATGTGAGCGCCGCCTTACCGATACCGAACATAAGTGGACAATAGCGGACAACGCTCACCTTGTGAACATAATGTAAATGTGAAATACTACATCTTATTGTTCCGTCACCGGCGCGGTCACTACTCCTGTACTGTGTTTCCATTACTGTCCCGCGGTTGAAGTGATGATTTATACAATAGGAGCGGCCGCCGCTGGCTCTCTGGCTATAATTGATTCATTTGTACACAGAGAGCTTGCTAAACATACTGAAACCATACGAAACAATACACTACGCAACTTTGTACTTTCCGTTGTCTATGCGTTGTTTTACTGATTTATACAATAGAAATCCAAAACCGCCACACGAATCTGAGGGTTATGGATAATATAATTGGTTCATTTAAACACAGAGAGTTGTTTAAGCACCAAACTACGCACAATAATTAATTATCTCTTAGATCTTTAGTAGCTGTAATCCTATAAAATTTAGGGTCCGGTTGCAGTCGCATGGATTCAGTTGATCTAGAAATCATATCCAAGTTAATTTCAATCTATGAATGAATCATAATTTTACACAATTGAGATGGAAGAATACACCACCGCCCCGTAATTTAGTAGCTAGGTTGAGGTAACTTAGAAACATTCGCGCCCAATCATGTAGGTAATTCCTACTATTATAGTCAAGCAAAAGTTCTCAATGAATTTAAACCCTGTAATGTTCAGGACTTGTTATTCCTCCAACGGTTTGAGTCCTTATATCTCCTACAGCAAACATTCATACACGTCAAAACCACTAAAGCTCACAGTCCATATCGAAAAACTGTGAGTGTATCTTAGACAGATAAGTACAGATACTCTCAAGGAATCTAATGACCACAAAGTATTAATTCAAGAAACGTCTTCAATACAAATAAACTAATCAGTACACTGAATGGCAAAGCCCACAATCGGCTCGTATTATACAATATGGCGGATCTCTAAAGTATATTCTACAGTTAAGCTGACTGGTGCACGTCGGATGATAAAACGCTGACTGTAATTACCACTAATGGCCGATCGACTGACAAATGAAGGAGACGTTGGAACTTGCATTCAATATCAGTTTTATTCTCGATTAGAAATTATATTTTTTTGGTTGATTTATATTTTGATTAATTCATATTGTATATATACTTTTTCATTATTAAATAATAAAATTGTTTTGCTCCTTTTTTTGATTATTGCGGGGGAGAATGCCTTTATGCACCCAACCGGTCCTGGGAGGACAAGAAGGGTGTGTCGGACTCGGCACGAAGTTCGTGCCTCTACCGACTACAAACCACTGCGAGAGCCTTCGGCCACTACAGTGGAGTGCCCCGGATCTGGTAGCAACAGGACACCCCAGCGACTGGCCGGTCTTCAACACAGAAATGCAACAGCCGAAATGACCTCATTTCGGCTGTTACAACCCCAGCGACAGTTTAGCTTTAGCCCCAGGCTTAAATGCTCGACGGGTTAAGTGTCTCCAGCTACGGTTTGTTCAGTATTGGAAGCGCTGTGCGTAGCGCCATTGTTTTCCTCCTGGCCGAGCTATAGACGATAGTCCGACAGTCGCAGAAGTGAAAACCGTAGAGTTTGTGCCATATTCCATTGCAGTCATGGCAAGGCCAGGCCAGCTCCGCCTTAAAGTGACAGCTATGTTATCTGGTTTATGAGTTTTTGGGATTGGGGATATTAAATTAAATAAAAATACATTTATTTCAGGCATAACCCATATATATATATATATATCGATAATAAAATAAATTCAAGACATAAAATTATAATTCAAAATTATACTCTTAATAAAAATATACAATTAATACAATAAAATAAAAATACAATGTTATAAATTAAAATATTCAATGTCATAAAATTATTATCAAAATTAAAAGGTAATGGAAATTGGTGTGACATGTCACATGTCACACAAGCTAGACAATTACACCTTAATTAAAATTCAGCTAGGGCTTGTTTTTTACAGATTAAAGGAACAACATTAAGTCAGATCCATCTGGTAGCTCCTCAACGTCCACCCGATTCTTTATGAACGCACATAATAACAATCAAATTCCAGACCCTAGATCGTCACGTCTTGTGATTCTGAAATATATTTGTATAATAAACTATTTAAAAAAAACACTTTTCCCATACAATACAAACTTAAAAAAATATAAATATTTTTTTTAAGTGCATGCACATGCATAATTCGGTCCCACACGACAGTGGAAGTGTATGTCTGGAAGTGTATGCACATTGCACATGTTACTGGTGTGAACTCACCAAACACCTTGACGGGGAGATCGAGTAGAGTAGAAGTTGTTAATGCAGATTTCGACGGACTTATTTGTCCATATAGGTAATTTCATAAAATCTATAATCGTAATATATTTTATCAAAGTGATTTATTGTAATGAATGTTATAACACATATCTATTAAGAAACAATTTAAGACTAATAATAGATTAAATTAGACCAAACAAAACCACAAGGATGACAAAGACAAACGTTTCGGCAGATTTGATGACCGAATATTTTATTCAAGAGATAGGAATGCTAATTTTTATTCGGTCCAAGAGAACCGAATGACCAGTCCAGTCCAGTGCAATATTAATAAATTGTCACACAGCCTTGAAGTATACGAGTTTACGGGACTCGTCTCAGAGCCGGGTCTTGGAAACGATTTGTACTTTTTTTTGTTTGTTGTTTAGAGGCACACTCATTTAGACCCGGATTAACAATAAAACCGAAATTTGATCATTGTGGTGAACCGCGTATGATGTTAAGGGGAAGGCATTACTATATTAAATTTTAATAATACTTAACTGAATGTTTTATGTTTACTTCGCAGCCTGTGTATACTTTACACGATGCTTCCATAAGCTTATGCAACTTATTAATGTCATCATTATTTGGTGTTTTGACGAAAACATTTGTATATTTTGTTATTCGTTAACTTTCACTAAACTTTGTTTTATGGTAGGTACTTACTTATAACTTATTGGCTGGCTATTTGTTCAATTTTATAATGTTATTGTTGAAAAATATAAAATATGTAGGTATATAAAGGTAGCAGATTCTTATTCCACATTTAATATGTTTTTATGTACCTACGTACATACACATAAAACACAAACACAAATGATAAAATTAAAATCAATAACATGTTATTACTCCCAACACAACTTCCCCTTAACACGACATTTGCGTTATCAGGCCATCGCGGCTTGTCCTTAAATAAATCCAACATTTTACTGCTCGTCCATTGTTGTCCTTATTAACTCTTTGTCTCATTAGACCTCTTCATATTACGTTATACCCTCACAGATGACGCCCGAGATTAGATTCCCTCTTACAGTTCCCAGTGTGTTATTTTTCTTTTTTTTTAATTATTTACAATGATACCACTGTCAGCGGTTGTAATTAATATGTTTTGTGTTATTGATTATTAGATGTCGGATAGGGAATATTAATTGTGTTTACTTTCATGTTTGTGTAGGTTCTGCTGTTTTTTGTTGGCTACTGATTTAGTAACGTTGATTACGTTAAAGAATTTACCGTGATTAAAATGTAATATTTTGTCTTATTTTTTTTTCTTTTAGTTCATGTTCTTTTTTCAGTTTATTTTTTATATTCTGGCAAGGTTAGATACTAGATGAAGGGAAGATCTCATACTGATACGTGCTAAAACATTTAGTCGCCTAATGGTGGTGCCTGGTGTCTGCTAGTAGTTAGTTCATACCAGTCAATTACTTTATTAACTATAGCAAGCTAAATATGATTTTGTAGCATTAAAATAGACAAAAAAACAGCGTCGTTTTGTGACTACCTAGGCTCGTATATGTATCTGCATGTCATGCATTTTTACTTTTTAAAATTCCGAATAGACTTTTAAGTTCAGAATGTTCTATATTAAACTGGCTTTTTTTGAAAAAAAGAACGACTTTATACCCAAAAAAAAATTGTTGTTTGACATTTTTACAAAGAAGTAATTAATGAGAATAAAAGAATAAATCTTTATTTTCACATTCGTGCTTTAGATGCGATCTTATAAGAACTAAAATAATAAAATGAAGCATACAATTAAATACACGAATATATATAAATATAAAGTTATTTCCCGACGAGGCTCATTTTGAATTCTTCAATGTCCTACGAGCTGAACAGAGGTATTTTTAATTGGCCCCGGTACATTAAAGCAATTAGGCTCTTATCACAAATATGCTGATAACAGAGATAATTGTATCGTCCTTAATATAAGACGGAGTGGAGATAGACTTTCATATTTATTTTTTATTGTATAACTTTATTTTATGAAATATTTATTATGAAAATAAAAAATCATTTTCATTATGAAAATCATAAAAATACACCCAGTATTTTTGGTGATTATGAAAATGAATTTATAATTTCCGAAAAAGTGATAAAACTATCTAGAGATAGATGAAATATGAAGTTGAGAGTTAGGTGGAGATGACTGAGAGACTTGGAATAAAGAATATTTAAAATAAAGGAAATCGATGATATTTTTGACGGACTTACTTACTTCTCGCTTACATGTTTTTCGGGTTAGCTTTCGACGGCTTTCGAATATTGTGATGTTTGTTAGTTTAAGCCTCATTATAATATGGGAGAAGGGAGAAGGGGGAGGGATAGCAACACGTCTATACAATTGACACAATAGACGGAATACGGAAGTTTAGGTGTTGACGAAAATGCATTAAATTTCCCCCAGATCCTGGCTCAGCCAGGACTCACACGCTTCCCCGGTGAGCTTAAGTCTAGTCTCTCGCCAAGACCAGCCTGTCGCTGGAGGGATCCTGTAGCCTGCAGATCCGGGATCCCCCAATAAAAGCGGCTGAGGGCACCTGCAGGGGTTTAGTCGGTAGGGGCGTACCAATCGCCGAGCCCGACATAGGTCCGGGAGCCACCCAGGCTCCCGGGTATCGTGCGTAAATGCATTCCCCTGCGAGATCAAAAAAAAAAAAAGGACTCACAGGCTGCAGGATACGCGCTATTAAGTAGGTAGTAGCTTTTGTAGCAAACAAAAGCTTTGTAGATATTTCTACAAAACTTTTGTTTGCTACAAAAGCTTGATAGATATTGCGTTATATAATCATCAGTCTTTGTCGATCTACTGCTCTGGAGATCTGGTCTATTTAATGAACGCCAAGAAAACCAATGCGATTCTCATCTCATTTGGTGAATAAGGATATAAGTAGCATATTTTACTAATTAGTATATTTTAATTAACATACCTTGTTTGATATAATTGCTTACCTTATTAATTCGATAAATAATAATTATTGGTCCATTTAAACCGTTTTATCGCTTTATCTTTTGTGTGAAATAAATTGCATTAAAAACAGCGGTGTCTGTAATTAACAATATTAATTTGATTTCCAGAAAACATTTGATATAATTAAAAGTAAATAAGTGTAAGCAATTAAAAACATCGCTTGTTTCATGGTTTAAGATTCTGTAGGCTTAATAAACATTACGTAAATTATTAAGAATTATTTAGTTTTAAGAACTTTAAAGACAAATAATTTAATGATAATGTAAAAACACTAATATTTATTTTACCAATATAATAAATAAATTTTATTCATACAGTTAGTTCTACTTCCTATAGTTTTGAATTGTATGTAGGTATATAAAGAAGGAAAAATATATGTACTTCTAACACCACAATCCAAACACTAATGGTTAAATATAAATTTTAAATTAATATATTATCAACATTTTATATTTGCACACTGATTCGTTTCTTAAAACATGAACTCTATATTCTTGCCAATAAAAAATAATTATTCTTTATTTTAAATCAACTGATATATTTTCTTTGCATGGGCAGTTTAAAAACTTTATATAAAAAAAAATAATATAATTTCTCAAACAACTACCTAAGGCGCGGGTAACTCGAACGCACGAAAACGCGCTGAATGACCAAGAATGCTACGTCTGAGCATTGAGGAATATGAAGCAGTTACACACTCCTCTCTCCTCCACAAGATGAAGAAAAAAGGTGTTCTCTATATTTTATTACCATGCAGAAACATGAACTCTGAGAAAGGTGTTTCAAATGCACCGAGATGTGATTGAAATTTAGTGTTAGTGACCCATCCATCCAAACATCCCATGCAGCTCTCAGGACCATTGCATCAATCCACGAAAAACTCAAGAAAACCCCTTGTATCTCCACCGTCTGCAGATAGACTAGTGAATACTGCGGTCACATCACCAGAAGAAGGGGAGAGAAGGTTGTCGTTAGAAGTCAAATAATGAAAAGATGCAGAATGTTCATTAAAATATACACTTATTGTACGGATATTAGACCTAAGATAGAAGCTGAAATATCCTGTTTATTGTCATAGAAGACCTCCCAAATGGCTTCGATCATTTCGATATTTTTTTTATTGCAAGTAGGGAAACAATCTGTGAGTCATCTAAGAGAGGCTACCGACACCTAAAACAGCTGCAAAACCAGAGATATTGTGGAGCATTCCGTATATTATCTACCTTATATAGGCCGAAAATATTATATGAAATCAAATAAATAAGACAAAAAATCATACTATGCTTAATGGCCATCCTCCATTAATTAATGAAATCCAAATTACAGACAACTTTATTTCTTTTACATTCTGTTTTATTTGCTACTATCATGTTTTTCGTTAAATTAAAAAAAATGCAAACAGACACAAAACAGTAGCATTACCAACATTAAAATTTCTCACAAATATATCACGATTTAAGCTCGAATAGTTTCAATTACTGCTTGTTAAGCTAACATGCCTCTACAAGTTTCCGCTGATCGATAAATATTCTAATTAAGGCAAGGCAAATTGTCCGGCCCAAGTATTGTGAAACTGTTGAACTGATACCTAATTAATATTGGCGACTCCATACAATTCCTGGCCGGAGATTGACAACACGGCGGCGACCGCAAAGGCCCGCCAACAGGTGTAATCGCGCCGATGTCCTTTCTTCCGTCCTTTACGCTGCAACGTGCCCACATACACCTAGTCCTCTTATTTTTCATCATCATCAGCCCATGTTAACGAGACGGTCATCGACGATTAATTGATATTTCGATGATCACGAAAACTCTTCTTACCTTAAAGAGAAGAAAAGATATATTTCTTTCAGCTATGAACTTAAAAATTATATCAATAACTTATTACAGTTCTGTTTTTATTTAAAACTCCGAAAGGATTTTGATAAATAACATCATTTAAATATAAAGTGGCATTATTACAACTCCTGATGCTATAGTCATTTGTCATCCCAGGGGCATCATCTTGTAATGTGTACTGATACTTCCTACTTACTGCAAACACACCGCTTGTATCGTATTAAGAGTATGGTATTATACAGCGTCATTACAAATGCACAGGAGCCGCAGTGAAGGTACGTAATGACTAACTTATGTCTGATAAACTAGTATGAAACTGACTGTCATTCTAAACTAGGTTTTAGTACTAAATTGTAATTGGATTTGATGTTTCATAGGATAGGTATGTTAGGTCAGCCAAGGCCAGGATGTTCTTAACTTGAGTCTCAATTTATAAGTTCTATTTGATACGTGATAATTTAGTTATCACTATGTAGTATAAAACAAAGTCGCTTTACGCCGTCCGCGTCTGTGTGTCTGTATGCCGAGATCTTTAAAATTACGCTACAGATTTGATAGTCATTCAAGAGGAAGGTTTATATGTATAAAAACCCCATTTTAGAAGTCCGAAATCCACGCGCGCGAAGCTGCGGGCGAAAGCTAGTTTAATTATATATTAAAAACAAAAACCTTTTGTAAAGCACATGCGCTTCGGCCTGCTAAGAACATCCAACTTTTGAAGGCTATATTTGCCTTCGCATCCAAGTGACCGCGAAACTGAACGCTACTCGATGTCGTAAATGCTTATTTTAAAATATATTTTGAACAAAATTATAATAGAAATAATAACATAATTCATAAACTCTATATATTTAATAAAAACATAAGAAATATATTATTTAAAAATGGACGAAATAGAAATAATAATTTTGCATATTTTTCAAGTCACCTTATTAAAAAGCAATAGTGTTGTTGGTTTTGATAAAATTAATTGCATATTACGAGGAAGACGACTTTTAATTTATCATTTAAGTGCCGTTATCGACGTCCAGTGATGTTCACGGATTTGTTGATCACTATTTTAGTAGTTTATATTAATATCACCTGCAAGTGGGAGAAGTCGAGTTTTAATATGGGCGGAGCTTAGATGTACCCGCCTACTTTCATTCATCATCAACAATGTTGTAGAAAATCACATTTGACTGTCACTTCCTTCAAACTCATCAAAAGTGGTTTACGTTTTAAGTGATGCTTAAGGGGTGTTGTAGAAGTAGACAGACTTGTAACTTGATAGACATGCTCAAAAACACTCACATACTAATATATCTTGCAAATGTTGCCCTCTTTTTCCAGATCAAATATTTGGAGCATCTATTGATATATCTTACAAAATATGATAGCTCAGAGATTCATTTCGATGTTATACGTAACCAATATAACCAGTATAGAAATGACTCTGATCGTAGTTACCCACCACATTTGGGTCCACGTGTCCCGCCACATGCCCTGTGGAGTCGTAAATCAATCGTAGTGCCGGTGTTAGAGGGTTGTCAATTTTGACTTCTTCAAAATTTAGGGTGAAATAATTCGAAGTGGTGAAAAGTATATTTTTTTAATAGCATGGGGGTGGGCAAACGAGCAGTCCGAGCCATCCATAGATATCCGCATAGACGCTAGACGCGCAGATGCGCTACCCCGCTTTCTCCTCCTATGAGCTACCGGCTATTTACACACCACACGAAATGCGACAACGCAGCTATCACTTTATTTCATATTGAGTTTATTTCAAACATATGAACAATATTCAATATATATAAAGTAAAAAGAGCAAAACATCTGTGGTAACTTATTTTGACTGTCCCATATTTTATATTACTCTTAATTAATCTATTTTTTTATTCAATTTTAAATACATACTTAATCAAATTTAAATTTTTTGTTTCCTCATCTGTCATCAAATGTCAATCAATCATCAACTAATATTTGAATAATTAATTAATAACAAGTGTATTAATTATTTTGTAATACGTAATATGTAATATAAAAAATGTATTTGTTTAGTGTTACGATACATGTTTAGTATCAAATAAAATATGTGTATATTATGAGTATAATTCTTTATATGTAACTACACCTTATGTTGTTATTTATATTGTACATTTCCTAATACAAAATGACTCGAAAATTACCGTTTATTTAAAGATCACATTGAGTCTTCTTTCGTCACTTTGAGTTACGATATGTTTGTAAAATGGTCTAAATAAAATCTGTA
>LUGF01023755.1:207894-239653 GCA_001625245.1 Calycopis cecrops
TGATAAAACTTACCGTTTTCAAGCAAAATCCAAAAAACCTCAAATTTTGACCTTTGACCTCGAATAACTTTTTAAGCACACATAGGATCGATGGGGATTTTAAAACTTGATTTGTAATGGCAAACTATAGGTCTCCACCAAAATTTGGCTTTCCGGGAATTATTGTTATTTTAGCACTTTTTTATGTCTAAATTGACCGGACTAAAAGTAAAAAGAGCAAAACATCTGTGGTAGGTAACTTATTTTGACTGTCCCATATTTTATATTACTCTTAATTAATCTATTTTTTTATTCATTTTTAAATACATAATTAATCAAATTTAAATTTTTTGTTTCCTCATCTGTCATCAAATGTCAATCAATCATCAACTAATATTTGATTAATTAATTAATAACAAGTGTATTAATTATTTTGTAATACGTAATAATTTAAAAAATGTATTTGTTTAGTGTTACGATACTTGTTAAGTATCATATAAAATATGTGTATATTATGAGTATAATTCTTTATATGTAGGTACCTTAAGTTGTTATATATAAATAACAACTTAAGGTGTAGTTCCACCTTGAGTTGTTATTATACATTACCTAATACAAAATGACTCGAAAATGACCGTTTATTTAAAGATCACATTGAGTCTTCTTTCGTCACTTTGAGTTACAATATGTTTGTAAATTTGGGCTAAATAAAAATTGTAACATTTAGGATGGTAACACTTTTCTCTGATTAATTTACGACTCCGTCCTGTCGTCATTTCCGTCGAACAGGTCCTTCACCGGATTACTTTACACACACTAACGATTTGAAATAACGTACACCAGGTTTAAAACTAAGTGTCAAAATGACATCGGATTTTATTTTTTCAGGATACTCTTAGGGTCAAATCACACCAAAAGCGCGGCGAAGCGCAGCGAAGCGAAGCGAAGTTTATGTGTCATATGAATTTCAACTTTATAACAATTACTATAATACTTATAATCGCATGAGAAACTCGAACGAGACGCGAGGGTTCCCGCGACTGCGCGAGAAGTCACTGGAATCCGCGCGGAATTCGCGAGTATTCGATAATAAGTACTACGGTAATGAAAATAAAGTTTAAATTTATATGACACTGAAAGTGCGCTCCGCTGCGCTTCGGCGCGCTTTTGGTGACCCTTACAAGGAACTTTGAGACTAAGTAGCTCTCACGCCATACGCAAAGACTGTACTGTGGGCAGGAAATGGGAAATTATGACCGAAGATCGAGGCCAGTGTCGTGCTACGGGGGAGGCCTGCAATAGGCTGATGATGATGATGATGATGGTGAGTATCTCTCATTCCGAAGTTTATGCTTCATCTATAAACAAACACATTTCTCGATTGGTCAATATTGTGGTACTTAAAAACTGCCTGTTATCTGACAATCTCCTCCACAGACGTTAAGAAACAATATAAAACATTTTAACACCCGACGCTCGTTAACAGAGTTATTTCATTAGAATATTTGAAATAGGCAATTTATCTGATTGAAGCTGCGACCGAAATAATTTAGATCTAATAATGATAGACGGTCGAGTTCTGGTGTCCCATGGATGGTGGTGAGATATTACCGAAGCTTATAAATATCGACACAGAGGTAAATGGTATAGTCGTCCGTAACTGAGCTGCATTGAGTGTCGATATTGCAGCCAAATTCAGCCAGCACGATTTGACTTAAACTATTTTTAAATGGTATACCACCACACTGTGCCATCTGCCACTAATACAGTCGCGTATAGGGTGAAAATGAAAATGAAAAAGTTTTTATTCAAAATAGAATTACAGGAATTACTTTTTGAACGTCAACAATTAAATCTATCACCGGTTCAACACTAGCCCTGTCCTGAGAAGAACCGGCGAAACAAACTCAGCCGGCATCATGATGTGATGAGATGTAAAAGTAAAAATATAAAAATACAAATAAATTTGCATATCATAAATGATATAATACGATACAATTTATGAATTTACAATAATTACGGTACAGAAACAGCCTGGGAGGAGGGTGTGGTTTATGAGTTTCCAGTGGCCTATGAATATGTACAGAGCAGATGTCTATCATAGTCTTTGGGAATATCTGTATGCTGGCTTGTCCCTTTAGACTATAATATTAAAAGACCCGTTAACTCCATCGGCTTCTGGCTACTTACACACTGCAAAGAAACAGCTTAACTGTCACTATACGCAGATATCGTGAAAGCGAGAGGAGCCGAATTAGGAAGGCACTACCGGGGAGGTACCCCGGTAGTGCCTTCCTAATTCGGCTACATGCATGCATACAACGTAACACTACCTCTTACTAAAATACCATCTCACTAATTCTTTACGGTCCTTAAAGTGTTACAAAATTCATTGATCCAACGCTAGCACTAAGTGGACGATGACCTAGAGCCTTCGTCCCCTAATTTCCAGGAGACGTCTACTAATATACACGTATACAAGTTGCAAAGTTGCAATCGATACAGTTCAGTGCAGGGCGGTAATTGTGACATGGGACGTGAGAATATTCAATTACGCCGGCGAACTTAATTGCAACTTGATAAAGTTAAGTTGGCTCTAAGTGAACTATCTTCCCAACTCAGTTAACTGTCTATTATCTTTGCCTTTGTGCTGCGGTAGCTCCATGCTCGCCTAATTGGAGGGTTGTGAGACGGTAGGTGATCATGGATATTTCCCTAGGGTCTAGGTTTTTAAATATTTATTCAAAACTAAGCTAATTCATATTCCTTCTAGTTTGAGATTAAGCGGGGCAAATCGACCGTTTTGTAGAAAACAAACCCATATTTTTCATATACATACTAATTTACTTTACTATAGAACAAGTCTAAACAAAAAGAGAGTAGCATTATTATTTATATATTATAATCCCACCTTTACACCCAATACTTGCGATATCTTCCATACATGCAAGCCTGTATAAAATATTTATTTCAGCTTACTGAAATAAATATTTTATACAGGCTTTTTTTATTTATTTACACTCCAAATAATGAAAAAATATTATTTTTTTCAGGCATATTCTTATAATAAAATTATCCGATTCTATTTATATTCAAAAGGATTCATTTTGTAATTCTAAAACATTCGACAGAAAGTGATAAGAGTGCTGCTATGAATCCAAGTAACTCAAGCCCTGTTAAATAGATTTTCGCTGGTCTTGTCCATAAGTTTCCGCCGCACATGTCCGGTCACTGGCGGCCCTAATCGAGTTATTGTGAAGGGCACAATGCGGCAATCAGCGGTAACCACTTCACAGGTGCCCGGCCGTTGTCGCCGGACGGCCGCCTGAAAGTGCTGAAACTTTATTACGATGGACGTTGCCTGTGTATCGATTTTTGTGCCTAAAAATCGATGTTGATTGCGGAACTATGCAAATCGATTTTGTTAGAAGAAGTAAATGGAGGTTTAAACTCCTATTGTCTAAGTGTTTCATATTTTATAGTCCCCGATTAATGTAATCATTCTTCTTCCAGCACTCAAGCTTGAGGCTCTTCTCTGTGAAGCAGGCGCCGTTTCTTTTGATTTCCTTAATTACTGCACATAAATTACTTTTGAAAATTTTTATATGTAAGACACAAGAAACAAGTAACCACATTCTACGGAGTAGTTCTTGCGAGATAATGTTTGTCCAAGAGGCTAAAATTGTATAGATTATGCAGACCACACCACGGGGCGCAGCTAGTATAAAACATATATTTATAACGTATGAGTAATAAAGGCCCGGCCCGTACCGAGCAGTCATCAATTACATTATTCGTTTATAAACAACAATACGAAACTAATTACGACGGGTCTCGCTTTTGATTGTCCAGCTCTCAATGGTCGTGCAAAAAATATTCATCAGCTTATAACTTTATACATAACCGGGGGCGAGATGTTATACTAGACTCAGCTATATAGTTATAAAATTAAAAATAAAATTGAACGAATCGAGAGTAATGATGATGAAAAAAGTGAAGAACGAAGAAGAAGAAGTGTTTGTCATTATTTTTTTTAGTATAAGAAAGCGAATGAACAATATTGTAAGGACGATAACATACAATATCATAGACGGCGCTATGGACATGAAGAGATATTTGATGAGGTTTCACCCCATTGCTCATTGGACCTTCCAGATTCTCAACGCCAAAACAAACAAAGTTTGTTGTTAGTTTTTATAATTAACTCTCGGTAATACTAACAGTTTATGCATTATTATAGTTTTATCGCGGAAGATCTGTGCCGACATGTTTGTCAACAAATTATTAATTTGCGGTAATAGTATAAACAAAGGGTTCTATTCAATCCAGAAAAAAAGTGTTGTTGGGCTTTTTTAGTTAGTGTGTAAGTAGTGTTACACCCCGTGCCTCAGAGAGCTCGTTATTATTTTCGGAACGCGCTGAGTCTATGTTTAAATTTATATGAACTCGTAGAAAATACTTACAACCCACCGCACGCAACAATAAACAAACGATAAAATAAAATAAATAAAAAAAAACTGGTTGCAAAACAATAGTTGCGGCGAGATTCTTGACGTTTTTATCATTTCGAGCGGAGAACAAAAGCTGAAGGCTTCCTGTAGAGGCTGCATCACCATTCTCGCGAGGCAACTTGCGCACACACTGCGCTTGGGGATGGACAACTTGAAGGCACTTTAAATAATTTAAACCGTGACCAATGGCGGGAGAAATTTGGAAATACTCATCATCATCAACTAGAGGACGTCCACTCAGCGCCGGATCCAGGTGGGGACGAAGAGGGACCGCCAGGCCCCGTAAGGCTTGAGGGGTTGTAAAGCTAAAATAAGAAGGGTGCGGACCACGAGTCCGCAGTAGTAATAATAAAATTATATAAAAAAAGGCTTAAGGGTCTTAAGATCAATATATACCCATATAGGGGTCCCCATTCTCAACTCAAAGGTCCCCAATCCCAGGGTCCCGTAGACTTAATCCGGTGCTGCGTCCACTGCTGGATATAGGCCTCCCCATATAGAGTGCCTTAGGTCACGCTCACGAGCCACTTGCGTTTATCTTCCCCCCACCTGAACCAAGTCATCAGTTCACTGGTTAGTGGCTGTCCAACACCCGTCTTCCGGTACGGGGTCGATATCCAAGAACCTTTCTTGTCCAGCTGTTATCGGTTCTGCGATATCGTTGGATTTTATTCCTTTTAAAAATTATATTGAATTCATACAAAACTTCTTATAGAGGAAACTCTTGTCGTGCAAAATTTTTATAATATATCTCTATCACTCTCTAACACTCTCTATATCTATCTAAATCACATTTGAGTAAAGTAACTATTGAGGCTAACAGACATTTGTATAATATACGAACGTTCATCTTCTTGAACATCATGTTTCCATTATACGTATACTCTACTTCTTCGTTAGGCCACTCAACTCAAATATCAAAAAAAAAAGCCGTTGTCACGGGCGGACTCATGATGTAATGACGGCTGGTGTAATCCGGCCGAAACGTCGAGCAAAACTATATGTTTTCGCTAGAACCTTTAATAAATTATAATAATATTCTCGTGTTAAAACCCTAGTAAGTAGCACTTGTAAAGTAATTACAAAATTTGTAATAAACACAAAAGTTTTAAACTAGTACAAAAACAGTGCACTAGCCTTAGAAGCCGTGTGTAGTGTAATCTTGGCGCATCAATAAATTAGCTTACAATAGGCTCGCGTATTTATGCCGCGGTTAACTCAATTCCAAAGTATAAAGACAAAGCATCATAAGCGCGCCAACGTCGGCAGCCGTGTGTCCCAGCATCTGTGCATTAACTTACAATGGGGGTGGACGTTCTATTCATCACAATGGAACTTGATCGGCTGACGATCGCGCGTGATACAAATGTGAAGCATATGCTAATAGCGCGGCTTCTTCCATCTTGTTGCTTCCTTAAATTTTCGCGTCCAAAGTATGTTGACGTATCAAATACATTTGATTACCCGGTGTACGTTGTATGGTATTTGGGAGTTGGGTCGGAATAAATCGGTTTGGAAAGTCATCTTTAGTTCACAATTTTGCATTGGTTGTTGTCGCTACTGTCGTGACCTTTGTGGCAGAGATTTATACTGCAATGGGTGTCCTATGGCTGATTATCCCTTTATTCTGTAACCAATGATAATTACTTTTATTAGAAATATATTATGTTGTTCTTGTTGTTTAAATAAGAATTCGTTGTAGATGTTTGTGCTGGAAAACTTCCGCAACGGTGGCTAATTTTGATGAAGGCAGTAGGTTTAATTGTGTCTGTAATATATCTTGAGCAGTTAGCGCCTATGTTTAGAAGTGGCTGCAGCTAAAACTCGACTAATGTGAAATTATTATTATTAGCTGTCGCGGTGAGCACGAGATGTCCTTGTTGGGTTAAGAAGATCTTTCCATTCATACCGGTGTCGGTTAGGCTTAGGTACCTATTACAATAGTGATATGTTTTATTACAACAAAAACAACACACCTTTAAGTTAATTTTGTTAGGGGATAGGCATATTTATCTCAACGTTACAAACAAGGTTTAATGCAACAAAATTTAATCAAATTTGACTATCCTCATAAAGTGAAATTCACAATTTAAAAATATTTTATCTGTGTGTCGTAAGCTCTGCTATTGGTTGTTAGCTAAGTTTATAATTAAGGTAATTCATTTTACTTTGTTGTACAAATATTATTCCTTAATATACAATGGTGTTTCATAACGCAATTATATTTTGATTACAGATAAGACATATAGCTATAATTGATCGAAAAGTTGTCAACTAGTTTCCGATACCGCCGGCCAATTAAGGCTTTCATTGTGATCGGTGGCTGGTAAACGAACCACTAGCGTTGATATCTTAGGAACTAGAGAAAATACTTCTTCGTTCGATTTTGTTTTGTCCGAAAAGGCGACTACCAAAACAATATTTTGCAAAATTCTTTTAAGTGCTCACTTACGCTGTTCAGGCTGTTATTTGATCTATGGATATGTCAATCAATTATCAAATATTACTACTAAACGAAATGAAATAAAAACTACTAGAATGCACTATTCAGCTACCTAGCTGCATATAATAAATTTGTTTAATTTTAAATATCCACTATGTTAGTAATTGTATAGCTAGTTATATTTAGACTATCGCAAAGACAAACTTAAACCTCACAAGAGATAGAAACACAATATAATAATTCAATGTGCAACATAAGATGGTGAGAATAAAAACAAATACGTGGCTAGCTCACGATAGCATGGCCGAAAATAAAACAATAAATGATCAGAAATAATCGGCGTGGAGCCACGGCGGTATATTAACGAGGATGCGCCCGCGCATTTGTCAAAAGAATACACAATAAGTGTTATGGATAACCGATAGTTTGTTGCTTAGTTAGGCGCAGCCACTCGATACATGGACCGCGTAAGGCCGGTGTCACACGCCAGCAGTTGCACCCGGTGGACGATGTGTATTATTTGGTTACAAGTCTAGTTTTCATCAAATATTACGAAAGTATGCAATTTCGTTACACTTTAGACAATATTATAAAGCTTTGCTTGTTAATTAAGATTGTTGGCGATACTTGAATCGATATTAATAGTGGCATGCGATCTCAGTCAGAGTCACACTAATCGCATGCTATATCTGTCATATACGTAACAGAAATTACTTTCACTCCTTACACACTTGTCAATCCATTTTCTTTGGAACTGCCATCCAATAAAAATGGAGAAGAATTAAGTGAAAGGCTGAATGCATAATCTATTCTCTAAGGCACGGGTGTAGCAAGCCCGACACATCTTCTCTTTGAACTATTCATAGAAATCCCTAACATTTTTGGTTTGACTTGGGACTTAAACCTGAGACCGCACTATTCCGATAAACAAACATGCTAATCACATAGCCACGAAGCGGCTAGTCATACTACGTAGCCTAGTAGCAATCTACCACATAAAGTGAGTAATGAAATAGTCCCAGTGCACCCCCAGCCTCACAGCGCAAGCGTGCACACAGTACAAATGCGTGTCAACGGGGGGTGCGCGACCTCAGAGAGTATTGTTGCTCGTTACTGACGACAAATCGCCCGCGCCCTGCCTTGCCTATTAGCTTACTATTTCTAGGCACCTCACCTACCAACGTTAATTGCTCGTCTCTAGGCATCTTGCCTAGTAACGATAATTGCTTTTTACGAGGCACTTTGCCTAGATATGCCCGTTTGTAGATGTCTTACCCAGCAATGCATATTTCTAGGTGCCTTACCTACCAACGTTAACTGCAGGTCTCTAGGCACCTTACCTAACAATGCGAATTACTTGTTTCTAGGGACCTCGCCTAGCAATGCTAATTGCTCTTTTCTAGGCACCTTGCCCAGTGTTGCTAATTACTCGGTTCTAGACACTTTACCTAGCAATACCATATGGTTGTTTCTAGGCACCTTACCTTTATAATATGTTAATTGCTCGTTTCTTGAGTCCTTACCTAGCAACCTAGCAATGCTAGTTGCTCGTCTCTAGGTACCTTACCATAAATGCTAATTGCTCGTTTCTAGACACCTTACCTAGTAATGCTGATTGCTCGTCTCTAGGTACCTTACTTAGCAATGATAATTGCTCGTCTCTAGGTACCTTACCAATAAATGCTTATTGCTCGTTTCTAGACACCTTACCTAGTAATGCTGATTGCTCGTCTCTAGGTACCTTACCTAGCAATGCTAATTGCTCGTCTCTAGGTACCTTACCAATAAATGCTAATTACCCGTTTCTAGACACCTTACCTAGTAATGCTGATTGCTCGTCTCTAGGTACCTTACTTAGCAATACTAATTGCTCGTCTCTAGGTACCTTACCAATAAATGCTAATTGCTCGTTTCTAGACACTTTACCTACTAATGCTAATTGCTCGTTTCTAGACACTTTACCTACTAATGCTAATTGCTGGTCTCTAGGTCCCTTACTTAGCAATACTAATTACTCGTCTCTAGGTACCTTACCAATAAATGCTAATTACCCATTTCTAGACACCTTACCTAGTAATGCTGATTGCTCGTCTCTAGGCACCTTACCTAGCAATGATAATAGCTTGTCTCTAGGCACTATACCTAGAAATACTAATTGCTCGTTTCTAGACACCTTACCTATAAACGCTAATTGCTCGTCTCTAGACCCTTTATAACTATGAATGCTAATTGCTTTGCAATAAACACGAACACAGTTAAACTATCAAATCTAAGCTCCATACATCTTTGGACCATCTCCTTTCAACTAACATCCCAACACATAGGTATAAGAATGTAGTTCTTTCTTAGAGTTGCGTAGAGGTTCAAAAACGCAAAAGCAAAAAAAAAATAAAAAAAAATGTCATCAAAATCATTTAAAGGCAGACAAAGCAATTTTTACTGCCCCAGCTGTCACAACTCTCTTTTTACATCTTCAGTCAACAGACAGACTGGTGGTTTTAATGCTGTAAATAAGACGAAATGAAAATGTAGCAAATTTTCACAACCAATTAAAATATAGTCTCCTTATAAAGGCATGCTCGTCACAAAAAGGTGTATTCATCACTTCACTACTGCTACAATACTTCAGTTGCAAGTGTATCGCAGATTTTATATTAAGTACATTTAATAAACTGTAACAGAAAATCTGCTGTCTCTATCTCAACTAAGATGTAATATTTTATCAGGAGACCATACCGTGATAATGAAGAACAAAACACATACACTACGCTCAGTAATTGTACCAGTTCCCAGAACATAACCTATTGTTACAGTACGCACCCACTTGTCCTTCGACGAGGCTTTACATTAAGAACGTTTCATGGATTTATATTGCAATGTCTACCTCAATAGAACACAATACACGCTATAGCCATAACAGGCAAGGCATTTGCGAAACCCCAGTGGCAGAACGTAAGACAAATGATTGTTACAATCGCCTAACTGGATCTACTCACAGGTTTCAATGTAGCCAGCGTAATGAACTTAAATTGCACTATTTAATCTGCTTTTAAAATAACTAATTATTGTATGTGCCATTAAAACGTGAAAAACGTGTTATCAAAAACTAAACTAATTTTCAACTGTCCCATAACGGCTGACCTTTCTTATAGTTATGTGAAGAATCGCTTACCATTACTGAACCAGAGTAGAGTATAGAAGCTTCGGAAACTTAAAACGCTCAAAAATTATGTCTCAGCTCTCTGTGGCTAAGCACTCCTCAAAAATTTGTTCTTTTATATCATGGACTCCCAGCAATTCCCATCCGGAAAAAGAAATAGAATTAAATTAACACTTGCTTACAGAAGTATCAGATAAAGATAATATTTTAGATTTCTACAAATTTTCTACCATCAATCTGATTATCTCTCTATCTGCAAATTTTCTAGTAGCCGATACGCTCAATTCAAATCAGAGCAATAGTATCAACTGATAACGATCAACACCAAGATTAAGCAATAAAACATTCAAAATAAATGAAAAAACTCCTGCCGCATTTGTAAGTATATTCATATATTGGCAACACTGTCTAAACCTGCTTTTAAACGCGCATTCCAGAAAACAATGTCCAAACTGACGCGCCAGCCTTAAGGCAGCGAATGCATTAACGAAGTACACCTTCTTTGATATTAAGCGAGTGTTTTTTTTCCTTACGAGGCACTGGTAGCTCTCCCGGTCGCCTGGAGCAAATCGCGGTTTATTACCCACCGCCCGGTAATTTATTATTGCATTTTTTGTATTATCAATAGCGTTAGCTCTTTTACTTTTTACGATATTAAAATGGGTATTGTTTATAAAAATTGCTATGGAGATTTTTATCTGCGCTCTACAATGGAGTGGAAACGCTCGGTATTATCTGGTGAGCTCATAATATAATCTAAAGTGGAATAATAAAATGTAATTGCGTTAAAATTAAGTGGCTTCTGTTGTTATTTACATCGTATAGTCCTGGGCTGGTGATCCTTATATCTAGGCAGCTCTAAGTAATCAGAGCGAAACATAGTAGAAGCACACGCACCTTTTCGTTCGATTAGAAGCTGTAGATCTGTATTATATAGGCACGAGTAGCGTAGCTTACAAATTAGTAATGTCATCTTTCGCGATAGTGCTCTCCATGTTCAGGCGTTTACAAGTGTAGTCCTTAAACCAACTGAGAATATCACATGGTATAGTGCTAGGTAGCACTGTTCGCTTTGGCGTTGTCTTGCATCAGGAGAATGTATGTGAATCCATGACGAGCGAGAGTAGAGCAAGTGGATAATAGCCCACCCACAGTCGACGAAGTAGAGCACACAGAACAGAACAGATACAGAAGTAAAGAAGGCGCTCTGCGCTATTTATTCTACCTTCCTTAATGGAAGAAGAATGAAATAACTAAGGGTCAGAATTGAAATCTGATCAAATTGAATTGTCCCGAAACTGGAGGGAGCTGGTAATAGTTGTACGATCAATAGCCCTTTTGGAACAATCTGGTCTCTTTTGAAGGGTTGTTCTGTGGTCGAGTGGTCCTGTAGCTTACTGAACCTGGGCATTTTAGTTTAAGCGATCGATGGCACCCGCTTGATTATGGTGGATATTCGCTCCGTCCACGAGCCCCATACATCCTTCCGATCCTACTGAGAAATTCATTTCACCGGACCTGTCCGTTGGCAATGTATAAATGCATTTCCACACATATTCAAAATGTACGTACATATATTTTTGTTTCACCTAAATATGAGGTTAAAGTAGATCGTCATTCTTCAGTACAGCTGCAGGCTATGGGCTTCCTTTATAGAGCGCCATAGTTCATGGTCACGGCCCACAGCGGCTCCGTTACCTTAACCAAGTCGTCGGTCTACCGGGCATGACGATGTCCAACACTTCGTCTTACGTTGTGGAGCCCTAACTCGAGAACCTTTCTTCCCCAGCTGTAATCGGTTTGTCGGTCGTTCAGATCGGCAGAGCACATTGCTTGCACAATGTATCTTTTCATTGCTAATTAGCCAATTTTATGTTCTAAATTTTCTTTTTAATAACGTAAAGCTTACCTTACTAAATATGAAAGGCCCACATCTTAGGTAGCCGCTAAATATGTAGATAATACTCACCATGATAATGATGCCAACCAACCCGGTCCGGTCAAATTGGCCTGAAAATTAGGCAGACTACAGACCATCTAAAATTAAAAAAAATTCAACATGGAGCTACACTTAATTGAGCAATTTTCTCAATGTGTTGCCAATAAAGCAAATAGCTCAACAACAATAATACCAATTATGGGTTTCATGTAAGTGATTGGGGAAATTGGACGAAATGCGAGCCTTGACTCCTGGTCTTCAGTGACAAACCACTTGCATGTCTTAACTGGCCTAATTTGGGCCCTGAAAAAAAAAACCGCCATTGTGCGCTCGAAATTCAAAATGAGGAAGACGAGGGAATAATGGGCTGTGTTTTTAAAGGGAACGTTGACTTTTAAAAATGGAATCGTTTATACGGAGGCCGTTTGCAAGTAATCACAGGACGCCGAGCACAGAGTTATAAGCTAGGTACACACTGTGAATATTATATTATTTAATATGTGGCCTCGATGTGAAAATAAAAAAAAACTAAATAAGTATGTATATGTGTAAAGTTACACATATATTTCTTTGAACTTCAAAATTAATGGAAACTTTGATATCATTTTAGCCAAAAAATAATTCCTAGTTGGTGATTATATACAGATAAAAAACCACTATAATATGCACTAGATATAAAATACATTTTATTACAATTCCTTACAAAGTTTATAAATTGCATGAGTAATGGTTATTGAATATATTTGTAACGGTCTGCCTATGCATGTTTACGTGGCTGAATGATTACGTTAATAATATAATCATTATAAAGGTCCTGATATTTGAGATGCGAAATATTGTATGCATGATTATTATTTCTCGAACAGCTCAACTTTGCAACCCTGAGCTCAGTCCAAGGCTTTAGACAATGTAATGACGCTGGTTAACAATATAAGACATATAACAACCTAAAATTAACAATATAATACCACAGCTACACATAATGCCAAGTAAATATTGACGAGACATTGACTTGTGTAGCCGTGGCTTTATATCGCGTGCACTCGGGTACAGGTGCGCACGCGCAGCTCGGAGCGACGCCCGCGCAGGCTTCATTCATTGTTACGGCCGCGAGTCGCCGCGGAGTCGCCAGTTATATTCAAACAGCGATTGTCGAAAAATGTCTTACTATATTTATAAAATCAGAACATGTTGCTTGTGTTCTACAATATTATTGCCTTTGAAGTCTACAATATATTATTTTGTAAAGAACATAAATAAAGGAGAAGACCTTAGGAGAACAAACTTTTATTTAAATAATACGCATTCAGTCAACACTAATAATTTTATACGCATAAAAAAATAGTTCCGATGAAAGATAAATTGATAAATTAACTACGTCATAGTGAAAGTAAAATAGGAAAGAATTGTGGAGAAAAAAGAATTGGGTACAGTATATTTAATAGACAACCTTTTAATGACCTTGATTGTAAATTCTCTGACAGCCCTTTAAATTAACGCAACATAAATTCAATAGTGTATAGAATACGGAACAGTAAATTTTAGCAGCAGTTCAATAAATCTTCAATAACCTATAATATAGTATATTATTATAATATATATTAAATCAAGTAATTAAGTAAACATTTCTAATATTTCATAATGCATTTAGAAGTTCATCAACGAACGTTAAAAGGAGACTATTTGTTAAATAAATAAAATAATTACACTGAACACGGGTACACGGGAAGCTGGGAATGGACCGCATCACTCAAGCAGAGTGCTGAGCGATTAAGAATCGTTAATGCCTGACTCAACTAGGCTGTCTAGTTTTAGACTTTCAATTGCCAGCCTATGTATCTCAGAGTTTAATGGTAGTGAGATATTTTGTTATTGCTACCGTTTTTCCATGCACAATAATTCATAAATAGATATAATTCTTGCGTAAAGTTTTAAATTCTTAAAGTTATTTTTTAGTTCTTGATAGGATAAACGTCTTTTAAATCCACAATTTAATGGACTCTTCCTTTAAAACATTTACTATCTCATCTATGTTCTCCTTAGCTTTTTCGCCACCAATTATTATAGTAGGTAGGTACTTAGGTATATCCAGTTCTCTGGTTTGCTGCTAATTCTTCTGTACAATTATACAATTATAATATTTTCCTCTTCTTCGCCATTAATCTGTGACGTCCTTTTACAATTAATCATTATTAATTTTCAATCATAATAACAAACTCACTGAGTCAATAAATGCGCAATATTATTTCTATATTTTACAGCGGCGATATCTGAATCAGTGAGCGTTGAAATACTATGTTTAACCTCGGGTTGACTCGATCAGATAAATAGGTAATAGAATTGTCAGTAATTACAGGCGTCAGTTATTAGGGGTCAGGTCTTAGGCCTGACCTCTGCAGTTCGCTGATAAAATAAGACGTCGTGAGTATGAAATTGTTGTTCGTAATTAATAAACCGTATGACAATTAGAATATGCTTAATAGGTACTTTTGCAGACGTTTTCAAAATCATATCGACGCTACTGGAGATTAAAATCAAATCAAAAAATTTTATTTGCTATAGTTTTACATTAACACAAAGCGTGGGATCTATTTTTAAGTTTTCTATTAGAAGAAGCCAGCTCCTTCATCTGGACACAAATTTTACATATTTGGCATGTTATTTTATATGCGACTTACGTTAAAATTCTACCACTAGGAGCCTAAAGGACTGATAGAATATTGAAAACCGTAGAAAACATTTTATAAGCCTACCCCTACCTACCCGTGCCTGCTTCGTCGGATTTCATTATTTTTGTAATACCATTTTATTGTGTACTTAGTTCTTAATAGGTACTGAGATATATCACGTTCGCCAGGTGTATTGTTTAAAATTAAATCCCCATGCAGCCCCTTGCTGCAGCAGGAGACTAGCTATGAAATAAATACAAAATACCTGTAATTTAACGTTTAATTCTATAAAATAAAATTTTCCCATCGAGAAACAATTTTGTGTCACTTATTAATTTACTGCCACTGACTCTTGTAACATTGAAGTTGGTTAAGTACACAGATATATAATTATCATTAAATAGAATATTAATAAACCAAAAGATGAAACCTTTAACTGCTCAATCGTAACCGTTAAGCCGTGAACTCGAGACGTGTTGAATCTACGATAGCACGGGTTACACAGTTACTGGCACAACGTTTCGCTGACGATTTATTTTACGTACACGTCATTTTCGAACGCATAACATTCAATCATAAACAAATGCGTTTAATACAGCGTTCCCACGTGCGATGCCGGACATTAAATAAAAGATGGCCGATGCGTACGCGCAACTAATGCACGTCTAAGATATGATATATTGACAGGTACGGACAGGCGGCTACACGGGCGCGTGTGTGCGTTGCAACACCGCGTGGTGTGTTATTATTTTGTAATTTGTGACGGCTAGTTGGCGTTTTGCGGGGCTAATAAATTATTTAAGTGCTCATTTTAAAAATGCACTTTATTACGCTGCTTGGCAACCATAGTCTAGAATGTTGGGAGATTAACTTTGTGATGTGAGATATTACAATCGTTTGTGACGGTTTTGTTTATAGGATTAGAATTTTTTTTTGGTTTCTATAATATACTCGTACGTATTAATAATGTATTAAGTATATTGGAGTACCTACCTTAATTATGTTTGAGTAAGAACTACAAATGTGAGAGAGATGGCCATTTTATAATGAATTCTACTTACTTCCATTCTATAGTACTTATTCTGTGTCTTAAATTTAGAACTTTACAACGAATTATATGAAGTCCTTATTTCTACGCATAGGCACACAAGCAAATTATTTGCTATAAAATTTTATGTAGGTATAAAAATCAAATCATATAAATAAAAAAAACATTAATATTAAACAGGAAAATCATGAGTGAGCGAACAGTGTTAATAATTTATTCAACAATACGTGTTGTCTCAGCAGCCATCACTATTTCGCATTCAATTGACACCGACCAATCGTGGGTCGGTATGCCTCCCGCGATTTTCTCGGCCAATCAATAGCCAACATTTGAAAAACAATAGAACATAAAAAATCCGTCACGCGGTGCGCATGAGTTGACGTTCTAATTTGTATTTAAAAGAGCACAGATAAACAATTTCGAGCTGCCACTGGCCACTACCATTGGTTTACGATTTCACGCTACTCAGATGCGTAATTTATATCTGTGGTAGTTAAGGTTGTAATGGCATGAATACATTATTGGGTGTATTGACTTTTCTAAACCTTTTTTTAAATATTTATAGTTATTTTTATATTTTTGCATGAAGCTGTCTTTGGAACGTATCTACATGATTTATTTTAGTTTTTTTATAAGGTATTTATGTACACAGATTGTGATATCTTTATGATTATATAATATCATAAAATATAAATAACAAACAACTTCTAACGATTAATATCATTTTTTTCTTATGTCAAAAAAATATATTGAGATAGAAGAAATCAGATTTCTTAAAATATAGGTACCTTTCCTTAACATAGGGCATTAATTTCCAAGACTGCCAGGCTACCAGCTACTTTTTAGTCGCCATGAGGATTTTTTTTTTCAACAGTATAGGGCGGGAGCTATTTTCACGACTACCGATGCCCATAGCCGCATAGAGGCTATACTGTCCTCATATCTCCTCTCACCTCCATGGGTCACCGGCTACATAGACACCGCATGAAACGCGACAGCACAGCTGTCACTTTACTAAGATCTCGTGTAAACCACGTAGACTTTCTTCAACGTCTCATTAACACTTACTTTTGTTTTGTTTTAATCACTGGTTTAAAAAAATTACTGCGATTGTAATTTGTAAAAATCATAAATGCCTTTCAATTCATTTAAAATAGGTGTATTAGAGTTAGGTATTTTGATCAGAGTATTATTTAATGATGATGATATCATTATATTAAACAAAATTAAAAATTAAATTATTATATATTAATAATTTTATTTTTTACTTCTTTTTATAAGCTGTATTTCTCTATCTATCGACTTAATTTATATAAAAAGAACAAAAATCCTAACCCTAACGTAATGAGTGCAAGGAAATTTAAATTCGCCTGTTCCCTGCGCTAATTAAGAAAATATAAGGTGGAATTGTGCAAGTTCCCATGGGCAGACAAAGGGCTCAGAGGTGAACCGTACATTTTCCGTACACGTTACAGAGTAGAAAGCGTACAGACATACCAACACCTCGGCCCTCCTAATTAAGGAGCGGACACTACACCTGCGGGACTCCTAACGCCTTGGCGTCAAATCTAGGGCTGACACGTATGAAGAAAGGACTTTAGAAGGTACAGAAAGTATTTCGTATCCATAAGGTCTAAATAAACTCTTTCCCTTTTATATTATACTTAGGTAGGTACCGATTAATTCTACGGTAATGTTGAGGTGGTGGTCCCGTGATCAATGTGATTAAATTCTCAATAAAACTTTAATACATATACTTAAGAAAAAAAAAATTAATTAGTTTTGTACTTCACAATAGTCTCTTACATTGATATCAATTTTTTTATTTACATATTTGTAATTAATATAATAGCTCACAGCTAGTGTTAGATAGACAAATTAAAAAAAAAAAATAATAATCTGTGTAGATACCATTCCTATTTCACTTGTAGATAGTAGTTAGTTGAATATTATAATAACCTTAACCTTAAGTAACTAAATTAAGTGTAAAAATTATATCTTGTAGGTACATTATTATATTAATATGTACCTATAACAAAATCAACCATAATCTAATAGAAAGAATGTATATCTTAATCAACCTTAATTATATTGTAAAGTCCAAAGTTTGTAAGTATGTTTCTTACTCTTAGAACTACTAAAAGCATTCTAATGATTTTTTTTTGTTTTAAATTTAAATTTTATTGTTGGGATTCTCTCTTGAAATTTACATAGCTGCATCCATAGAGCACAGCCAGATTTTCGCCATCGTCATTAGTAAGAATTAGGAATCGTCAACCCTAATCAAACCGTAGTGCGTTGCGTGTAGTTAGAGATTGTATACATTAGTGAACACAAATAAAGCACAATAGTGCGGACGGCAGGCGGGTCCCGGAGCGAGCATTAGTCTCGGGGTCAGAGCTACCCGGGTGTCCGGGAGTCGGTTACACAGTAAACTTTAATTAATTACTACGCAATTACGTCTTTTATAGGCCGTTTGTAAAGAAATTACGGCAGTTTTCAACATTCTATCTATCGATAAATTTAGCTACTGGAGGTGTTTTGCTATAAGCTACATATAAAATTTGACAATATTATAACTCCAGTAGCTAAATCCATTGATTTTGTATTATTGTATCCCATAGGAGGTGCACTGTATCATCCCCCTAGTCGTAGTGGGGGGTTTGCGTGCCTCTGTGATCCCCACGGCTATGCCGGACAGGGCTACCCATACCGAACAGGCTTGGCTTGACTTGGGACGGTGGACGAACCTCTACCCATCCCTCTGAATCAGTAGAAGGTGACGTGGATAGGAACGAGCTGAGGGTCCAATTTGGACAATGGTGGCGTGCTCCTTTGGAGTACTGGAGCCAGAATTAAGGATAAGATACTGATCCCATTGTACGTTTCCGACTATCGCTGGTGGATCCTGTTGCTTGTAGATCCGTGGCCCTCCAATTATAGCGATTGAAGGAACACGCAGGGATTTAGTCGGTATTGTGCTCCCAAGTATCGAGTCCGACATAGGCCTAGGGGCCACCCAGGCTTCTAGATATCATACCTAAATGTATTCCCCTGCGCTAACAAAAAAAGGTACACTATGGCATTATTTAATAAACAGTTACTGTTTCTTTCATTTACAGATATAGGCATATCTAACTAAAGAGCTAAACAAGTTGTATCTTTGGAAATATTATAATTTGTGCTTGGTCAATAAAAAAATAGAAAAATAAACGAACGTCGATAGTTTTAGACTTAGATACGAATAGAGGGACTTCATATTATGAACGTACCGTAATCATATTTATGTACATTTTAATCTAACTCGACTGTTAATTTTAATTCCCTCATTAAAAACGTTTTCATAATTTTTTATTGACCAATTTAATGACCATGTTATTTTGACCATTAACAAGCCAATAGAATATTTTATCAAATCTAATATTGTAAAGCATGTTTGTACATTGGATGGGGAAGGGTGCCTAAGCCATTAAATAGTCATTAAATCAAACTAATGATCCTTCTTCCGTAGTAAACCATGAAATCGTTGTTAAAAGCATACAACATAAAACATATTACAATTTGTACACTAAAATAGTATATAATACATACTATTGTCTTATACAAGGTGCTTCTCAAGTAGAATTTAGGGATTTCTGTAAATAATTATCAAGTTACACATATTTTTAATTAAAATGTTATTTGTAATAAATTATTTATAAGTCATAGATGCGCTATAAATAATAAGATAAAACAGAATATTAAATGAATTATAAATTAAACATTATAAAATTGTACTAAAATAATTCAATAATTTGTAATAAAGGATTTTATCGCGATTTATTTAAGTGTTTTACAATCCCGACTTTTAAGAACCTTTACAGCGACGATGTTCACTGGTGGACTGAGGTGACAGATGTTCGTTAAACTCCGTTAAAATAGTTTTATTACTTTGTGTAATATTCTCGTTAACTTAAAAATCCTTAATTTAATACCTACTTGGTTGCGTTCCGTTTATCGCATGTTACCTTAAACAGATCATTAATCCGTATTGATAAAGTTGGTGATAAAGGAAACCATCACTCTTACAATGCTAATACGTGTCAAATAAAAATAATGGCTATTTGAATGAACGAAATTAATGGTATTTAAGAGTTACGCACTTTGTTAACAAGACGTGCACGTCTCGTTTTGAAGATTTATCGCGGCTGAGAAGATACGGATAGATTTGTTTTATGATACGCTGTATCAGGGCGGCTAGCGTTTGATGGTCTATCCATACAAAAGTTTGATGATTTACAAATTACACTCAATCGCCCTGCTGGTTTATCTGTGCAATTTATACGAACTTTCCACATCCCATCCATCCCATCTTCATTTAGTCAATCCATCGGTACATGTTACTTTATATATGCCTGCGAATATTTGTGAGTGGTGGATGTTTCTTACCTATTTTATTTAAAGTATCTCAGTTTTGGGCTATATTATTCTATAGACAAAAATCCTTCTAACCGGACGTAGGACGGAATCTGGAACTGCCCAGCATCCTTCCAGGGCCGTCGCGTTGGCCCTCATGAAAGAGCTTCCCTGCGTAAACAAATTAAAATATACAACATTGGCAAATCAGAAACCTAAATATATATAGCCAATTTTCAACTAACTTAACAAGATTTTATTATAACTGACAGAAACATTCTAAAATCGAAACAATTATGAATTTTAGCGTTGGCATTTTGTTAATTATCGAAATTAATAGGAATCTGAATTTATTAATCTCCGTTTAGCGGGCTGAATCTTAAACCTGGTTTAATTAGACGGTATTACCATTACCAACAGTGGCTTGGACTCCAATTAACATAAACATGCTGCTATTTATAACTAGATCTATATATAACTAGTACATTTGTTTGGTGAACAACAGCGTGCGAAGTAATTACTCACGGCTGGAAATCGTTGTTGGATTCATCTAGATCTTATCGCGGTGTTGCCAATTGGTTGGCTATTTTTAGACTTTGTAATGAACATAGATTACTTGAGTGAAGTAAATAGAGGTTTAAAAATATTGGTAATTTGAATATGGAAATTGTCACAGGTTGTTATAATGTTTGTTCTTTTATTGTATCGGTAGATAAACAGGTAACATATCGCCAAATTTAGCAGGCTCTTTTCATACTGATATGCCTGCGATGTATCAGTGAAACTAACCTTAATTACAAATACATATTAATTCGTTAATGTCTATTATTTCATGTATCTCTTGGCATGATATCCTGAAACATACAGCATCCTGAATACACCTCATCATTACTCTATTTATAGCGCAGGACATAATTTATGCAAATCTGACCCTTCAATAAGTTAAGTCGCCCGGGGCGCAACAGTAGCTGTTCTCGACCACGCCATGCGCCATTTTAATACATTATGCGCACATTTAACATTATTACACGTCTAATGCAGTAATGGATGCACATATTTAGATCCACACGATAAGCGTTGCAATAAAATATTACGATGTAGTGCATACATTAAAAAGCCCAATTGAATATTGATTACTTCGAATTAGGTGGAAAAGCGACGTTTTACTTATTTGTAGGGTGTTACTGCTACAAGAGTGTATGAATAAATTATTTAACTAGAATTATAAATTTTATTTATTTATTTTAAAAGATATGGTTCATACTAGATCATTAGACAAATAGTTACAAGTCTAGCGTGCTTTTACTGAAAACACTCAACATGCAAATGTCTCAACTCCAAATGGGTTGAAACTGTTTTTAGTTGATGACTTTTAGATTAGAAGAGGGGGTAATGACTTAACAGTAGGATGATGATCATCTGACTTCAATATTATGGGCCAGTGAACTACAGGTCAACACTTCGTCTGTTAACTCTTGGTGGGCAATATCTTTAGAATCAATGATAAATTTGGGATACGCAATACCAATATTCAAGTCAATAAATGACTCCAAATTCAAAACACTCACGTCTGGCTTGAAAACAAAATCTTTGGCATATCAAGATAATTAAAAAAAAAACATGTTTCTATATTATACAATGCGAGTTATTACAAATGCATATAACACTATAGTCCTCGAGGAAATCGATTCGAACATAGATAATAAAAGCATGACTTAGCGGCACTTGAATAAAATTGCATCTCGATTTACCAGCACGCGAAGATCGTAGCTAAGCCGAAGCGAAAGCATTTTTCATAAATAAATTTAATGTCCTCAAGAACAATAAATCTAATAGTGTACAGTAGCGTGGCTCTCACGCGAGCTAATTAATATGGAGTACACGTCGATTTATTAGCAATTGGCTTGGAGTTACGCGTTGTTCTTGGTGTACACACGGATCTATAGTTCGATCGAAAACGACCGTTTCAAAGTATGCTATTAGTACGGAAAACAAAAGAACTGAAAACTACTGTTTATCATATCATCTATTTAAGATGTACTATTCGTATTATTATTATTATTATTATTATTGTATAGCTTTTAATACCTGATTACGTAATGTTGGCAATTTTGGACTATGCTAGCTTTCTTTATATTTTATAAGTCGTTTTATTGGACTATTTAAATGCCCCTTGCATTTAAATAGTCCAATAAAACGACTTATAAAAAATAAAGTACAATATTTTACGGTGTATAATTACTGTCTGGGATTTTATTTCTGTCCATTATATCCTTAGAAATTCCTAAACAGATATAATTATGTTCTTGTAATCTCAATATCATGCCGAGTTATACAAGAGTCGTGTTTGTGCCATAGTTTAGAGAAATGTAAAATTAGCAATACATCTCCATCGGCAAGTCTGCGAGACTGGTGTTGTAGATCACGTTGGTGGACACTTACCATTACCCAACACTAAGAGATTATCTACATGAATAGATATACTACTTAATAGATATACCGTTAATAATCAGTGTGCAGGTGGTAGTTTGGGTGCTCGTTACAATACTGTCCCGTGTGTTCCACAAAGCATAAAGCGTCTCACATTACAGCCTTGTCTACATGAGGCTATAAGTACACAAGCCATTGATAACATCGAACAGTTAGCCTGCGATTTAAAAACTTATGCACACTATTGATTTTGAGCATTTCTTTTGTGAAAATATTATAAAATATTTGTGGGCTTGAAGTCACGAGAATTATACAGTGGGCCAGCCCTGGTTTTATTTTATTTTTTAATCATTCGTTGTCTTCATAAATGCTATTTATTGTTGGTTGTTTAAGGTTCATCACATTGCCAAAAAAAAATCTATCTTGCAAGAAAATTCGTAATCGTAATGGTAGCCTTTAAATGAAGGAAAGGCTTTATGATGCTGAGTATAGGGTACTTGTATGTATTCTGATTTAACAGTGTATGATAAATGCTCACTCACTCGGTGAACTTTAATAAAAAGAAAAATTGCCTAATCTGGGCAGCACGATCAGGGAGTGAGACACCTCTTGCCGGCATAACAGCGGCGTGAAGTGATAGCTATTCTATCTATTGCTAGCTATTGCTGTTTTTGAGAGTCCCGTGACATCCAAGAAGGGAGATTAGATAGGAAATGCATTTACCTAAAAACTGTCTGACCAAGACACTACTGGCGTCTTTAATAAAATATAAACCTCGACTCCTAAGGGCCGTGGGGTCTATGCTCACTATTAATACGTAAATCTATATGTTAATACCGTTGCGGTGAGCGGGAGTCGTAAATTTATTTAAAAATAAACGAGTATAATATCATATTCAATTGAGGGTCCTCTAGCCGATCCCGGCGATTTATCGCTCCCGGGGCTGCGCGATCCGATACCGGCTGCAATGTAATAACATCATTATTTAGAATATGCGCTCCAAATAATTACGGATACTCGTATTTTTTTTTTATTGCAGGGCTAACAAGCATTTGTTTTGTCTGGTGGTGTGGGAATATTCCCATGATGAGTATTCTGATCTAAGGAGGATATCCTTTAATACCTAGGTTTATCCTATCCTATGATTAGATATGAAAACCTCACGAGAAATCAAGGAAGACAGACTTAGGGGTCATTTTTGTATCCATATAAAGGGGGGCCCCCTTCACAACTCGGTCGCCAGGGCTTAATACAGCACTGTGTCAGCCCACTCATGAATCTTTTTTTCCTTTTACTTCTTAGTCTATTGAAACACTATTCTGTTTTGTAAAAAAAAATCAGTGTTATTGACCGGTACCGCCGACGGAGTACCTCTAGTTTACATAATTAATCCTATTAATATTATAAATGCGAAATTTTGTATATTTGTTCGTTTGTTTGTTTGTTACTCCTTCACGCAAAAACTGCTGAACCGATTTTCATGAAATTCGGTACACACAGAGGCTAACTGGGATTAACACATTGGATAGAATTTAATCGCGAAAAAGTGTTCCTATGGGATGCCATCGGATGATTTTCCACGGGATCGAAATTTACGCGTGTGAAACCGCGGGGCACATCTAGTTATATTTAAATACGTGTCGCTTTTAATTTGCCCTAGTTCGCTACACTTAGACCCGAACAGTGAACCCTATAGGTAAATTATATTCCATTAGACCTATATTTCTGGCTATCTCATGGTTTTCTAAATACCAAATACACATGGCATTTTGCAAAGAATAATTTGGGGCAAATACCAGAATGGTACAAAATGATCAAAATGGTTAAATGGGTGCGTATTAATATAGGGAAGACAAGTTGGCCGCCCATCCATCAAGTGGAACAATGATCTCCGTGTAGTTGCAGGGGCGCGGGATGGATTAGTATCCGGTTTTCTCTCTGGTAGGAGCAGGCGATAGATCATCATCATCATCATCATCATCAGCCTATTGCAGTCCACTGTTGGACATAGGCATAGGCGATAGATATTAATGTTATATCGTGATAATCGTGGTTTTAAAATACCCGACACGTAGGTAGGTTAGTACGAAAAAGTGTCCAACAATACACTCATCAGCGCTGAGTTTTTCGCGCAGTGCACGCGCAGCCGATTTGAGCCTACACTACGGTGGAAGTACCTCTCGCTAACACGCCGGCGCGGCGTAGTGTTACATTACGTGCGATGTGTAAGTACCCGTGGCCCATGGAGAGGGGAGGAGGAAGGAGGGTTCCGCTTCAGTATAACCTCTACGCAGATGTCTATGGGAGTCGGCAGCCAAGAAAATCTATCCGACTAGTTTGGCCCTGTTTACTATAAAAAAGCATGAAAAATCCTGTCAAATAATATGTGCAACAACGCCTGACTTTGACACAATTTTTCCCCTCATATTTTTCATAGCGAGGGCCTGCGTTTCTTGGAGAGAAATCTCTTCTACATTAATAGTTTTTATTACGTAATAGCACGAAGAGCTCTATCGTAATTACCTGACAAACACCGATGTCTTCAAAGCCAAAGTAACGTTTCTACAATATTAATAAAAATGAGATATTAATAGACGAAGTTACCCGGAGCGCCCTATTCAGCTGTATTCTCTTAAAGGAACCAAGAAATCCTTGTCCGAACAGACGGCTAGACTTGTGGATAAGACCTGCAGAGAAAACTTCCAATATTAGGTAGGTATAGATGTTATATTATGTGAAAGTTTGTATGTAGTTTTGTTATCTTTTCTTAACTAATGAACAGATTAGATTCCTTTATCGTCGTTTGCCGTCGTTTGTTTGTTTTTCATATAAATGCATTTTATTGGTTATTTAAATCATAGAAGGTTCAGAATTTAATTATTTTGATATTTTATGTGCATTATAAAAAGATATACGGTAGGTAGAAGGTACCATAGTCCATAATTTATATTAAAATGACAACTGTATGTATACTTTAGGATTAAATTGGTCGCATCCAACACTTGAAAATTTCCTTATTTCCTCTAATTAAATACGGTCTAAGGCTAAAAATCCAAGACCCTTATAAAAGCTGCTAAAGTACACATTTTTGCAAATATACAATTCTTATCCATATAATATGAACGTGTCAGGTACGAAACGCCATCGCTGGCGTGGATAAAATTGCACGTAGCATAAAGCAAGCAGGCGGATATAGAAAATCTCTCAATACCAGCTGAATTTCAGCTCAAAGCCCGTCTTATCTGTCTTGTAATAACTTAGAAAATCATTTTTCATTCATTAAGAGCTCGGAAAGGCCATATTTAAAGAGTATTTTAATTAACTTAACTGAAGACACGAACTCATGAATGTTAATTTAATTTGTGTTCTATGGGTGATGTTTGTTGGTTGATAAGAGTAACAATATTGTTATCCAGCCCACCCGTTGTTGGGCGTCAAAAATAATAATTGTTTCCTCGTAGGAAAATGTAGCCTAGTCAATGTTGCTTGCTGAAAATGTAGCTGTGGGTAAATGTAAATAAAAGAATGGTTAAAATCGGTTCAGTGGTTTCGTAGCTTATTACAAACAAACAAAAAAGTCTTTTCTCTTTGTAATATTATTATTGATGTCATTATAATACATAGTAGTGGCTTTTGTATTATGATTATATTTTCCATACCTCCTATAAATTATGTATCTCTTTAGATATCTTGAGATCACTGTTGTGCTGAAGAACATAGTGATAACGGGATTATTGATAAATCATGCAATGCTATGAGTCGTCCTTAATGAGCAGGGATTACAGTTGTTTATAAAAACAATGTTTAATAAATACGAAATAATTCTATCCTAAAACTCCGACTGTGTATGTGTACCAATGGATATGACTGGAGAAATACATCACACATTTAGATGACGTGTTCAAATAATAATTCACGAAAACAATCAATTACAAACGAACTGTCAAAGAGGAAAGTCCCGAAGGGAAAACAGGTAAAACACGAAATAAAACTGTTGGAACTCGAACAAAACATTGATTAATGACGAAATGCACTCGAAAACAAACTGTCGAACTTCTTCAAATACGATACAAATGCCCCAAATATAACCCCTCGGAAATAATGGTTTCCTTTATGGCGGCAAATGGCTTCAACGTATACGTTAACAGCTCCACAATTGAACATAGACTCTACGAGTAAAAGATAAAGCTCAATATTAAACAAACCGATGTACAGTCCGCAAGTTAATACGAGATTTTCTTCGCGCAGGCTTTGTTACTTTTTTCGTCGGAAACGCTTGTGCTGTGGGGATGTGTTTCCTCCTTTTTTGTTGTCAAATTGTTTCGGTGCCATTAGCCCGGTGACAGATCACCGTTGCTGAGTTATGCGCTCGCATTGTTTGGGGTGTGCCGATTTACAAAACAATGACGGACGAACATTTTATATTTCCCGTGATAAATCTGTGAGAACCTCAGCTCTGAGTACCGGTAGTTGACTAACTTTTTTTTATAGCATAGGAAGCAAACGAGCGGTTGGGCTGATATAAAGTGATCACCACAGACATCCGTAACACCAGAGCTCTAACAGATGCGTTGCCGACCTTTGAGGAAAGAATAAGTTCTTTTCTTGAACATTCCTAGGTTGTACTATTGGGGATTTAGGAGTAATCATAATCGTTATAGGTTTTTATTTTTATAAAGTTTATAGGTATATATATTAATTACCTATATCATTTATCCTGGAAAATAGGGCCCTTTTAAGTTTTCCTTATCATTACAATAATTGAAAATTGTTTATATGATGACATGGCAGTAACATAAAGGATATGGACACGTACGCTTCGCCAGGCAGCCCTGGGTTCGAATCCTGCCTAGATCATGCATGTTTATCTATAATTATTATATTTATTCTCAAATATGTCAAATTCGTTTTTTTAATAAATATATTAAATATTTATTTCGTTATACCTGAAACACAGGTGCAACAGCTAACAAGGGATTGTAACACCGTTTTATTTAATCCTGAAAACTTATTACCATTTATATTGGCTCGCCGGTCGGTTTCCTAGGTTTCGGCATTATTGTATAAACTTTAAACTGTCATGTATATAATTGTCCAAAACCCATAAAACCTCTTTGAATGAAGTATTTAATGTCCATTTAAGGATGAAGGATAGCCTAGAAGTAAAAATTCAAATTGTAGAACATGTAAATTATACATAAAACATGTAATAAGCTCTTTTCGTTAATTGGAACGTCAAAATGCTTAATTAATTGATTAAACTCTCCTTTTTCGTGGCGGTCTAAACGCCAATGTTGTGTTTTACATCCAAGTATCAATTTAAATATTATTGGCTCATTCTAATGAGTAAATACACATACAGATAAATACTCTAGTATCAAAGTTGTACAACTGACTCAAATTCTACTAATATTATAAATGCGTGTTTGTTGTAAAAATGTTTGTTACTCTTTCACACAAAAACTACTGAACGGCTTTTCATGAAACTTTACAGTAATATAGCTTTCGTATCAGAATAACATAATAAGTTAAAAGTTATAGGGATTTTTTATAATCCGAATCCACACGGGCGAAGCCGCCGGCGGAGGCTGGTATAAGATATTTTAATATCTCCAAATGTCAAACCAAAACGTTTTGTTATTATAAAAAGTATAGATAAAAAATAAAACAAAATATATTAATAATGTCTTACTTCCAACTTGTAAATTACTTCAAATAGAGAAGGGAGATAAAATTACGTAATATTTCTTAAGAGATTTAATAAATAATTATAGATTGGTTTTAATATAAAAGATAACGTTTGGTATTTGGAGACATCAACGAAAATACCTGTACACGAATAACAGAAAGAGAATCAATATACTTTCGTCAATAGAAATGTATTCTTGCGGCTTCGTTTTAAGACTTCTTTTTGATTATTTGATACGTTATACTTATTAATTACAAATGTACAATTAAAGAAGATGTTACAATATTAATATATCAAAACGATAAGTAAAATAGATGTTTTAGGGTAGCTGTTAAGGAAGATATACGAGCTCTTCGGAACTTGTTGTTTATGAGTTAATACCTTCGCTGTGAAGTACCTATCTTGTACTATGTACCTACCGATTTTAAGTGTATTGTTCTGTTTGTGTTTTAAAAAGAAAAAGAACGGTAAAAATAATTTCAACGAAATTTTATGTAATACATATAACAAAATTAAAAATTCCAACAGCTATAAAAGATTCCCTACCGATATACTCGTAATTAACTTGCGCGGTTGACAACTATGTTTTATATAACTATATTTTATACATGCAAATGTATCTGTATTTTTATATTTTTTAATTTTACACCACATCACAACATAAGGCCCGCTGAGCTTGTTTCGCCAGTTCTTCTCAGGACAGGGCTAGGGTTGAACCGGTGGAAGATTTAATTGTTGACGTTCAAAAAGTAATTCCTATAATTCTATTTTGAATAAAAACTTTTTCTTTTTCATTTTTCATTTTCATATAAATATATTATTAAGACTGTAATTATGTTGATAAATTTATTGCTGGAGATAAATTTGCTTGGCTGATTGTGGATGTATGTACTTCTACGAACCTAACTGATTCACATAATTTATGCCTACGTTATGAGATCGTTAGCATTTAATAATGTATGCCCTATTCCCTATAGGTATTTATGTGTACATACCTAACCACTAAAAATTTACATTTAGTCTCTTTAAAAATACAGTTTTCTATCGCATATAGGATGGATTTTATCCATTATTCATCGTAATATGTGGCATATTACGATGAATTATATTATTATATTACGATGATTAGATAATCAAACCTCAAATAAGAAAATTTTATAAAATAATTATATTAAACATTTATTGACATATAATTGATTTGTTGTTTCTTTTATTTGAAGAATTGTTATTATTGTTATTAAACAATTAAAGAAGGTAGAGACATATAACAGGCATTTTTATGATTTTATCGATATTATATGCCTATGCTAAAACAACTGTCATGTCACCTAATGCTGTCCGTTAAGATTAAGATTTATTTTTTTTGAGATAAGAATATTATTGAGATTAACATATAGGAGATAATGAGTTTAGAGTCGGAATTCTCCATGACTTCGAGGATATCTGTATACTTATTTATATATAAGTATACAGATATCCCAGAACTTAAAAGTGACTGACTAACATAGTGATCTATCAACGCACAGCCCAAACCACTGGACGGATTTGTTTATGACGTTGGCATCCGCAGGATTTTTAGAAATTTAACCCCTCAGTGGGTGAAATAGGGAGTTGAAGTTTATATGGATTTCTTAGAGATTAATCGCTAGTGAAACCGCGGGGCACAGCTAGTCATTTAATAAAGCTTCTTTCATAGCTCCACATTAACTAGACTAAGCATCAAAAACGCTATTTGTGATGCTCGAGCAGCCCCCATATATTAATTGTCTAATTCACATGCTCCTTATCATCATAAACACAGGAGACATATCGCCCGCACGGCGAACGGAGAAGCATGAATGAGCATTAAATTAACAAATAATTAATTTGAAACGATGCCTCCTATTGTAAGCATCGACACGTTTGACCTATGATTGTTATCGCAGTGCTTAGCATTTACGCATTTGAGTAAGCGCACTTAATCACTACGCATTCAAACGGTATCAATGGCGCAGTATATCTTGCATTAATACAGTCAGAACGAGATTACAATTGAGATAAAATTCGACTGAGAACGGCACACGTGACTTTTAACCCCCATCTGGGTTCAGAGGAGCCGACGTTGCTTGTTCCTAAATGTTTCCGCAAATCCTGAGGCCCTGTCGCTGCAAGTGCCCAGGCTTGATATTTTAGACTTTATAAATAAATATATATATTATCGTAATAAAAAAATACGTATTTCATGACCTGGGCGAGATATTAAAAGTAGCACACCAAGGCTGCAAAATAAAATAAGTACGTATAAATAATTATAAATCTTCGGGTAGGTACTTTAAATAACTTATGACGTCACGACATTTGTCACCTCAGTCCACCCGTAACCATGGTTACTGTAAAGATACTGAAACATCGGGATTGTAAAGCACTTAAATAAACCGCGATAAATTCTGTTGAAATAGTTTTATTAACTTCATCAGAAAATAAAACATGTTACTAGTATTCATTTTAAGTCCGTACAATTTGTATGGATAGCTACATAGATTTCGTATCCATAAACATTGTACGAATATAGATGACTAGCTTCCGCCCGCGGCTTCGCCCGCGTGGATTTCGGACTTCAAAAATTATTCAAAATTTTAACTTATTATGTTATTCTGATATGAAAGCTATATTACTGTAAAGTTTCATGAAAATCCGTTCAGTAGTTTTTGTATGAAAGAGTAACAAATATCCTTACAAACTTTCGCATTTTTAATATTAGTAGGATATAAAACGATTTTGAATGACTTGATTTTTACTGAAAAATGTTGGGAAATCTTGACCAACAGTCAAATATTAAAGAAGAGTATCAGACTCAGAGCAAGCCAGGTCTCAGTAATACTATGACAAAAACCTTAGCGCTAAATAGGTTGGCGGCGCGAGCTTGACGAAAGCGTGAGAGCTTGTAATTGGGGCCGGTGATGGATGAGCCTGACCACCCATTACAGGCCACAAACTTCACCTTACAGGCAATGAAATAAATAATACTCCCTATTCCAATGGAGATAAGGGCGAGGCGGTCACTTGCTAGTGGCAAATAGCAGTAGCTTCAACATATTATGTGAGGTATTGGCAATCATGTGAAATATAGTTGGGTATTTTGGTGTGTTTAAGTGCATTTTGCAAATCTATTTTTGCGTGAGTGTACTGGGAATTCGTAGCCTGAAACCGTAAAACCGTAAAACTGGAGGACGAACAGACACACATTTCCATTGGTTTTGTAATATTTTACAACGATTCAATCGCTTTGGAAATGGAATCAAATCGAAGTTTTAAAATCACTATTCATTCACGACACACCGCGTCTCCTCTTCCTCTGCGCCCCCACTGCCAACGCAACAGACGGTGCGCCCCCGTTCGGTCGCGGGAGACAGGGTGCACGGCAACGACACACCGAGACACCTCTCCTCCCGCGACCCCTCCTCCATGGACGCATCCATAGCGGGCCCCAGCGAAGTCCACCCGACGCGTCCCCACC
>LUGF01023755.1:242466-271845 GCA_001625245.1 Calycopis cecrops
GATTATCTATATACTTATTTAAAAAACTCAAAGGTGACTGACTGACATAGTGATCTATCAACACACAGCCCAAACCACTGGACCGATCTGGTCATGACGTAGGCATCCGCAGGATTTTTAGAAATTTATCCCCTCAGGGGGTGAAATAGGGTGTTGAAGTTTATATTGATTTCTTAGAATTTCAACGCTGATGAAACCGTAGGACACAGCTAGTCATTTATTAAGCTTCTTTCATCGCTCCACATTAACTAGACTAAGCACCAAAAACGCTACTTTTGATCCTTGAGCAGCCCCCGTATCGTAGGTAATTGTCTAATTTACATGCTCCTTATCATCATAAACACAGGAGACATATCGCCCGCACGGCGAACGGAGAAGCATGAATGAGCATTAAATTAACAAATAATTAATTTGAAACGATGCCTCCTATTGTAAGCATCGACACGTTTGACCTATGATTGTTATCGCAGTACTTAGCATTTACGCATTTGAGTAAGCGCACTTAATCACTACGCATTCAAACGGTATCAATGGCGCAGTATATCTTGCATTAATACAGTCAGAACGAGATTACAATTGAGATAAAATTCGACTGAGAACGGTACACGTGACTTTTAACCCCCATCTGGGTTCAGAGGAGCCGACGTTGCTTGTTCCTAAATGTTTCCGCAAATCCTGAGGCCCTGCCGTTGCTAGTGCCCAGGCTTGATATTTTAGACTTTATAAATAAATGTATATATTATCGTAATAAAAAAATACGTATTTCATGACCTGGGCGAGATATTAAAAGTAGCACACCAAGGCTGCAAAATAAAATAAGTACGTATAAATAATTATAAATCTTCGGGTAGGTACTTTAAATAACTTATGACGTCACGACATTTGTCACCTCAGTCCACCCGTAACCATGGTTACTGTAAAGATACTGAAACATCGGGATTGTAAAGCACTTAAATAAACCGCGATAAATTCTGTTGAAATAGTTTTATTAACTTCATCAGAAAATAAAACATGTTACTAGTATTCATTTTAAGTCCGTACAATTTGTATGGATAGCTACATAGATTTCGTATCCATAAACATTGTACGAATATAGATGACTAGCTTCCGCCCGCGGCTTCGCCCGCGTGTATTTCGGACTTCAAAAATTATTCAAAATTTTAACTTATTATGTTATGATATGAAAGCTATATTACTGTAAAGTTTCATGAAAATCCGTTCAGTAGTTTTGGTGTGAAAGAGTAACAAATATCCTTACAAACTTTCGCATTTTTAATATTAGTAGGATATAAAACGATTTTGAATGACTTGATTTTTACTGAAAAATGTTGGGAAATCTTGACCAACAGTCAAATATTACAGAAGAGTATCAGACTCAGAGCAAGCCAGGTCTCAGTAATATCACGACAAAAAGCTTAGTGCTAAATAGGTTGGCGGCGCGAGCTTGACGAAAGCGTGAGAGCTTGTAATTGGGGCCGGTGATGGATGAGCCTGACCACCCATTACAGACCACAAACTTCACTTTACAGGCCATGAAATAAATAATACTCCCTATTCCAATGGGAATAAGGGCGAGGCGGTCACTTGCTAGTGGCAAAAAGCAGTAGCTTCAACATATTATGTGAGGTATTGGCAATCATGTGAAATATAGTTGGGTGTTTTGGTGTGTTTAAGTGTATTTTGCAAATCTATTTTTGCCTGAGTGCAATGGAAATTCATAGCCTGAAACCATAAAATGTAGTAACCGGAGGACGAACAGACACACGTTTCCATTCGGTTTGTAATATTTTGGAACGATTCAATCGGTTTGGAAATGGAATCAAATCGTAATTTTAAAATCACTATTCATTTTTATACACAGACAGAAATACCAGTTATATTTCCAACAAGCAGTCAGAGAATTTTAATTACAACCGACGCAAACAAACATACGAAACGAGCTTTTGCTTGCCATGGACCACTACAGAATCACACACCACCTCTGCGGTCGTGCTACAATTCGTGACACTGTCTCTTACTCAACTTTCAAACCAGATATCTAACTCTCAATGTATCAAACAAAAATATTAGTTTACCCAGTTACGTAGAAAATGTTTGATAAATAAATAATATATAATCCGCAACTATATCAGGCACCTGTGTACATTTTAATGGCGCAGGCAGCAATATATTAAACGACATAATAGCATCATTACAGCGTGCCCACGTGAAAACGGGTTGATGAATAATAAACACTTTCTATAAAAGAATCATCGAATAAGGAAATGTTATTTTGTTTAGCAACACAACTGGATATAGAGCGATCGTAGGAAACAGCCTAGATTTACGCAATTAGCATCTAAAGTAGGCAATACAGTACCTATTAAGTGGCAACACACATGTGAGGTGCGGCTTTAGGCGAATGTTGCCAGAGTGATAATTAAAAAGCGCATCTAATACTTCTTCCTTTGCAAAAGGTCACTTAACTCTTTTATTATAAAAATGATAAAATTATAAATATTAAAATAGCTACTTTTTGAAAATAAATCAATCGAGTCAATTAAGGTCGAGTTTATTTTAAAAAACCCAATTTAGCGTGTTATAAGGTAACGTCGACCCTTTACAGATTCCACTATGTGAAAATAGAAGATAAAATTCGATCATATACATTATATTTTTAAATGATTTCCATTCCAAATACCTAAATCCTGTCAACTAATCATTTAAAAATCTGGGGTGCGAATAGCTGCTATTATTCTTTTCCTAATTAATTATTGTCATTAATTTTATCACAAATTAAATTTCTTCCATAATTGTAGGGAAAATGAAATTACCTTGCAACACCGTTATAGTATTCACTTTCTTAAAATCTGCAGGAAATTAATTAGTCACAAGTCACAAATGTCTGCAAGTCGACAGAGGCGTTACGTAAAGAAGGCTTGGTCCGATTTAGATGATTACACTACTTAATAGTTTAGCTGCAGGAAGGAAACCGTAACGTGTTACGTAATATAGAGGTGATAATGTGCGACTTTAGTGTTATGGTTTTAGTACTAAGTTATAGCGCTAACAGCTTAGTGCGGTATCAATTTGTACTGGACTTTAGATAAAATCAATGTCTTTACAGGAACACATTAAGTGTGCAGGTTTTTTGCAGATGGAAAATAAACGTGAATTATTGCAATGAAACAACTAGATGCATTTTATCGCGGTTTATTTATTTACAAAACTTAAGAGAAATAAGCTTAAGTTAATTAAACTTTAGCTGAATAAACTTTAGACAGCATAATCGTGATCTAGATAGGTCGTAAAGAAATTAGTTTTTTTTTTGAGAAAAATAACTCCCTCACGCATTAAACTTTTATAATTAAGTTGCATCTGCATATTTATTCTCATAATATGATATCTCAACTTTTTGTTTAGCCAAGAAGTTTAACGAAATATTAGAAAAACATCTTCACACAATACATTCATCTTATTTATAAAAATATCTTTGCATGGTGTTTTAGTCGAACTGAATTTTTGACAGACTATCATGAAATGTTTCCTGTGTATTCGGTGGTATAGTTGGTAAAGTACTTCTCATCCCGAAATTTCCACATGATCTATAGGTAGTTAAGCAGGTGAATCAGTGGAGCGTTGTAATACATAAGAAAATTTACGAGAAACATTATATGAAGTTTTGTGCCTTCATACTGTTTTATCTATTATTTCTCTTACCTAAGGCTATATACAAAAAGATTTATCGCTTTTTCTCCATTAAGATTGTTAAAGCGTGCTCATAATCGCCTCGCTGATGTTGATGCGAGGCTGTATAAAGAATCCTCTGCTATTATTCCACCATAAACAGCGAGCCCGTTGGATTCTTGCACTAACTGAATAACTATACCGCCATATTTGAAATAATATTATAGATATAGGAAGATGTTAGATGTGAATATTAGGTACTTTTATTTCATGGAAAATTATCAAAGTTCAATAATGATGATGCTTTGATCAATGAATTTGAATATTTCAAATTTATTTTAAAATCCCTGGAATCAGCATTTTAATAAAATTATCATCTATCACAGTTTATCAATTTCAGAGTTCGTCAGTTTATGGTAAGTACTTATTGTGAAGCGAGTAGGTTGGTGGTAGTGTGTAGGTTGGTTATACTTCATTTAAAAATGTATATAATGTTAAAAATATATTCTACAGCGTGTTCGTACGTACATTCGTGTGAATAAATTAAATGCCTATATCGTGACAGCGTTGAGAGAGTTATTTTAGCACATCGAAGAGGCAGGTCTGATACCATGGCACTATCTCAACTCCCATATTAGAATATTATTAGGTAGTTTGAGACGAATTTGTGGCACCAACGTGGAGTTTTAGTCATAGAAACATCAAACAAACTCCGAATATCAATTACGATTTTCCAGCAAAACAAAAAAGAACTGAAAATACAATCTTGCCGTGTCTACGAGTTCCTAGCTCTCGGACGAGGAACTTCGCAGATGTCAATCACCAATTACAACACACTTTGTCCACTGTCAGCGGATCCTGCCCGTTGTGGGAATAGATGAATTTTAAAGGAGCCTCCATTATATTTGTTGATGTCAGATAACTGTCTTAAAAAGACGAATAAGGAGTTTTAGCTTTCTAGCACCTTTTTAGCGCCTTTTTTCACGAATAACTTAGCAGATATGGTCATAACACAGGACGTTCTTATCGCCTACCAAATCAAGAGGCTGCCTATTAGTACCCGGCCTGAGTAACGGGGATGCGAGTAACGACTATGTTAAGGTATAGCTTACGCCGGGTTTGTACTTAATGCATCTGTTTCATCTAGTTTGTAATCATCATCAGCCCTCTGCCATTCGCCGCTCTGTAGTTACGTAATAATGACAATAACAAGGAAACTATTAGGTAATTATAAGAAATGGGTATTTCTCTAGCAGTTATGTCATGTATTTAATTGTTTACAAAATAAAACTTAATGCTACGCCCCTTGGGTTACTTTTTTATTGCGATAAAAAATTAACAGAGAAAATCTTTTACGCTCGCGGCATAAATCCAGAGCAATGCATTGCAACATTATCACTTAGAAAATAATAATTACATATGAAAATTTTAAAATTAAATGTTATCACACTAATTGAAACACGCCCGGGTTCTGACAAAATCTAAGATTAATCTCGTAGATTTGAATCTACAATGAAAGCACATGTCAAAAGGCGAACTATCTATCATGGGATTTGCGGTGCTCCTGTAAAACCTACCTAATGCTATGGGAATAAAACCCAGTGTCCTTCAGCAAGATCCCTAATGAAATACATTATTAAGCAGACATTTTGTGACCCCATTCGAAACGCATTACAACTAATTTGCTTGTTTTAATTCAGTTTTGATTTTGACGTTTGCTCTTCAATTATTCAATAAAAGATGTCGAGGGGTGACTTGGTAGGGAATTTTAGTATTATTTCGTAAGTCGTACATATTCTTACGCGATATTTTTAACAGGGACAAGTAGTCTGGTTAACAAACAAAATAATAATAACACATCTTAGGGTTCCCTAACGTAGGTTAAAAGTACAGAGCTCCACATATCTTTCAGCACCACATTAATTTTATAAATATTGACCACAAGAACATTTAAGTATTTAAGAAATAGAAAATATTTAAGTTGTAATTTTATGTAAAAAATAGAATATAAACAAAACTATTTAAAACTTATAATTACTTTATACTTATTTTAAATTGTGGTTTTGATTGGAATAAAACTAAAACATATTTTTTGTAAAAGGTAGTGCCATGCTGCATTGTAACGGAATTGGGACGGAGCCGCATTTGTGCGGGGTGCGAGTTTCCGTTGGACCATTGTAGGGGAAACGAATTGAGGGCAACCCATGGTTTATTTCTATTGGTGTAGATATTTATGGGCATCCGTAGCCATCAAAAGGCTCAGACTGTCCGCCCTATAGGTACTATAAAAAAGTTTTTTTATGACGGTGGATGGACACGAGCTACTAATAATAAACGCCACTCGCGCTGCGGTGATACAATAACGTTTATAGCGCGGCCCCATCATTTATGCACCCGTCTCATCTAGTATTCCTTGTACCACGGCTCGTTTCGCAATAATTCATAAATTGAGCCGATTAATTGGTATCAGTGAAGGGTTAAGCCCTCTGGGGTATGTAGCATTTGTTTTGACAAATTTGCGATGACAGCGAGGGGTTATGTGAAAAATTGTTTCGTAATCGTGCATATTTGTGGTGCGTTTTAGGCCCCCTGTCCCTAGTGTTGTACTTTTAATCGCATTTCGTTTTGTATAAAACTATCCTTCTTCTACTTACTGAGAGCTAAAGTTTTTAGAAAAGTTGAAAAATGCCCATTTCCTTTTAATATTCTTCAAATTAAGGAGGGTCATGGGGTCAAATAAAACAGTTAGGTACGTAGTTTCTGCGATTTTGTGAACAAATTTTATATTTTAATCACAGAAATCCAATACCAGTTTTTTTGTTAAATAGTCAGCTGATAAAATATAATCATAGTAATTCGATTCCGATGTTTTTCTTATAAATCTCAAGGTCCTACAAGCATTTCCTTAGCTCTCTCTATCTCTGTCTCTACTACAGCTTACAAAAGGTGCTGTTATGTTACCTACAGCTATTTGATGTGTAGATCATAGAGATGGAGTAGTCAGTAGGCACTCCTTGCAACTGAGTACAACGTACCAAGAGAACACTGTAACGTACCAAGCCCATAAATATCTATTTACTCGCATTTTCCACCTGACAAACGCCTGTACGCCTGTACACTTTTTCACCAAAATAAAAATATAAATGTGGTCAACCCTAAGCTGCAAGACGCTAAATCCACCACCACTGCATAAATCTGTATTTTTATCTGAGCGTGTATAATTCGAGTTTCTTTTAAACATAAATTAAGAAGCCGTCCGTTGTTTATTATAATACTTGTTTGATGCGAATAAATCATGTGGGACACTAATCTGCGGCCATTTTGATGTACAACAGCGCCATCTGTGTCAACTCAATGAGTTATTATCCTAGCCCTAGATAGGGCTGGCAGTCCTGTATTTAACCACATGTAGCTTATATTTTTTGTCAAATAAAATATGTAATTATTTAACAAACATATAAATATTAATTATTAGACATACTTTATAAATATATTGTTTTAAATCAAAAAAGATTTAGGGTAGACAAAAATAAAACTTGACATAAAAATTAAATTATTTCGCTGAATGCTTATGCGTGAGATACAAATTGCATTACTGTGTAAGCAACGGGTTGCTGTATGAAGATTATTTATCGCATTGCTGCCAACCCTGGGAATATCAAATGTGGAATGATTTATTGGGCAACCCCTAGAGATTAACCCTTCTAGGGTCAAATGACAGGGCGCGCTGGGTCACGACTCAGTCACAATTATATTTAATTTATTGTTATTTGTACTTGCACAACCAAAATATCGATGATAGTGTTGTGGATCTACCGTGTGCCGTACTTAGTGTCATTAACTGGAAGGTAGTCATTAATAGGTAAGTATTGTACCGCATGTACAATGTACATGTAGCCGCATTGAGGTGCCTCTCGCTTACACGTTACCGGCGTAAAGTGACTTGTCCTTTGCCTCCTACAGTATACTTACTGTAAAAAAAATATAATTGTTCTCATCTAAAGAAACAGATCATCATTATGAGTATCAAATATATTGAAGGTATTGTAATATATGCGTGTTTTAAAGCCGTCAAAAAATATATAGTAGAATGTCAAGGAAATTATAGAGTCGTCAAAAAGTATTGTTACACTGTCACTATGCAATTTTCATTTCAGTAATCCCAAACAGTAAATATCAGCCTAAATCAGTCTAGTTTTCCAGAACGATTGAGTGAAATCTATCCATCATGATTATTAAAACTAAACGGAATTCTTAATTCGTCAAGGTTTTCTACCTTGACGAATCGAACGAAACGACTATCATTGAGTTTTATTTCTATAGTGTAAAATGCATCCGTATCCATTTTCATGACGACAATAGACATCCGCATAGAGGTTATATAGATGCAATGCAATGCAGATGCAATGCACTACGAGAGCATTGAGGGTGTATCTCATGAGTATACTATCGAGTTGAAGTAATATATGTAACGACCTTTAAAGCTGCAGGTGAATAATATATTAATATCAATTGTCTTGTTCTGTGCCTCTTACATGAGTTTACAATATCGTGCAGTAAATCAAATGCCTATAATGTCACGACCACTATGAAGTTCACATCATAATTCATAGGTTTACTGGGTAGATAACAAATATAACTATTATTCTTTTTAATACATTGGAATACTTAAAAGTACGTGTAACCTGTTATTTTTCTCTTTTTATGAATATAATTAAAACGATATTAGTAGTGACTAGTATTTAATTTCAAATACAATTACAAATTCAAACATTAGTTGGCCATAATATACTTTCATTTATTTGAAAAGTTGCATAATATACTGTCTAAATCATTCTATGGTGTACCTACCATGTGCAACTAACATGTGCGTCTGCCTATGCCCCATATATTTATTTCAATAAATTTTACAGCACCGATTTGTTATTATTATGTAAAATAGAGCCAATATAGAAATTCTATAGCTGAAATAGTTAGAAAAATAATTTTAGTATATGTTCCTAATTTAATAATTCATTTTTTGCAGCCATAGTCTTTCATACTTTTAAAATGATAAGTTAAATAAATATTAACCTCTCAATCCTCGGTTAGAACGATTTAATTTAGTTATAATAATAAATTTCGTCTGTTACTTAAGCCGAGTTCATCCACACAGGGAATATTTTAAGCCGGCAAATTGTAGCAATAAAGGAAGTTTGTCGTTAATAAGACGAGAGAGAAAATTATTAGCCAAGTGTTTAGTTATTCAGCGGCGAAGTTTGTACTCCGGGTACGCTTTCTATAAACGTAGTGAAAGATTTTAAATTGATTGAGATAAAAATGGCGTCGTTGGTGATTAAGAAGCGTGGTTTTTTAGTAAGAGGTAGTGCCTGTGCTGCATGCATATAGCCGAATTTGGCGGGCACGACCGGGGTGGTACCTCTCGCTTACACGAGACCACTATAAAATTGCAGTTGTGCTGTCGCGTTTCATGCGGTGTATAAGTAGCCGGTGGTCCATGGTGGGAGGAGGAAGGACGGCAACGCATAACCTCTATGTGGACGTCTATGGGAGTCAGTAGTCATGAGAATGACCCGATTGCTCGTTTGCCTTCTTTTACTATTAAAAAAAAAATTAGACAAAAAGGCGTACGATAAGGAGTATTTTTATAGAAACCGGTAAAACAAACAGTAATGATCAGAAATTCAACAATTATAAATGCATAAGTTTGTATGTTTGTCTTTCATCCAACGAACTCATTTTTAATTTAGATTACAGTCATCAGACATCAGACAGGATATAAATTACAGTCTGTAATTATATTGGTTCATAGATAGTAAAAATCCCTTCTAATGACGCCAACTAAACTGTGGGGTAACCTAATACTTCTATTTTTATCAATATTTTTACACATACTGGTATCTATTCTGGACTGCTTCTTACTAGTCGATTGTAGACTGCTTAGATCATTTCATACTTACCACGTATAGAAATACCTATATCGTTTAAAAATACGTGTAATAATGTTTTTTTGACTTCACAAGCAAAGTCACGCTTCGAACTGTGCAATGTAAATAATAGTTATTAATATAATTTACAATGCGGGCAGATATACAGCAGGCACAATAGATCAAGTCGCAGCGCCTCGCCGCTCGCCTCTGATTTACTCCTGTCCTAATGAAACCTGTTGCGAACTGCTATTTATTCCGAACCACCAACTGCAATGAAAATTGCTACTGTGTTAGATAATAACTAGACACCATTATAAATGCTATTATATAAATAGTTTTTATAATGGACGATATAAGATGATGGAAATTAAAGGTGATGTATTTTTGCCTTTTATATTGTACTACCGAAGTTATCTACCAAGGTATACTTAAATATTATTTAGTAACCATTATGGATTTTATTATAAAATGGTTTAAATGGTATTAGCATATTACCTAAGTAATAAAGGTCTGCTATTTGCGGATAAATATTTGGACAAAATAGGAAAACGAGAACCGTTCATTTTGTATGATATATATTTATCTTAAATCTAACGTGCAGGACATATCCTTAGATCTTTATACATTTAATATACTTATATTTACAGACAAATGTACAACGTACATTTAATTGTGCAAATTTGTACGTTGCACATTTGTTATTGGATTTAGATAAAAAATTATACCATTAATGGAGGAATGTTTCCAATAATTTTAATCGTTGCAGCAAAAAGCAACTACATAATCTGTTTTAAATATAAGTAAACACAGCATGTTTCTAAACTAACAATATGGGTATTTTTCCCGTCTTCTTATAAACAAACCTCAAAATTCTAAACATAAATGTGATGTCTACGTTTCTTAATTATAACAACATTACCGCATAATAAGTCATGCCACTAAAGCCTCTTTTACTCAACCACTTAACACAAGTATTTAAGCAACCACAAGCATTTAATCAAATACAGCCTTTGGGAAATTGAATCTGTGAAGAATTTCGACGTACGTATCCCTTATAAAGATATGGGCAGATAAACCTATGATCGACGGATAGTGGTATCTAATGAAGCTATTTATTATAAGATTTACATCTGTAGACACCAGTACCATTAGGAACACCTATGGCTATTAAATGATATCCGGGAAGAGTAATTTGATATCGACGAAATCCTTACTTTTTTAAAGTTGGGAGCAAAAGAGCCTTTTTGTGAAAAGATTGCTGCAAAATGGGTAGGACAACTCCTCTGTAGTCTATACGATAAAAAACGCAACTTGCAAATACTGAAGTCCGTTACGTAAATATAACGCAAGACACTTAGTATTGAAAATGTGTCCTCGACACGACCGGGGCGGCGCCTCTCGCTCGCATGACACTGGCGTGCTGTAGCTGCTGTTTCTGAGTAGCCAGTAGCTTATTGTAGGGGAGGAGGAGAGCAACGATAGCACAACAATCATGCGAATGTCCATGGAAGTCGGTTGACATAAAAGGCTTTGACTGCTCGTTTGCCACTTATGGCTTATAGTATTCTAGCTGCGCCCCGCGGTTTCACCCGCGTAAATTTCGATCCCGTGGAAAATAGAAAATCATCCCATAGCATCCCATAGCCCATAGGGACATATTTTCGTGATAAAAACTATCCCATGTGTTAATCCAACCCCTCTATGTGTGTGCCAAATTTCATGAAAATCGGTTCAGCAGTTTTTGCGTGAAGGAGTAACAAACAAACAAACAAACATACAAACTTTCACATTTATAATATTATTAGGATAAAAAAGTGGAAGTGGCTGCTCCTGAAGTAACGATCGACACTAATAAAAATTACCAACAGCAACTACAAAGATCTTCACAACAGAGTACAAATAATCGATCCTGCTCCAGATTTCTCTCCGGTCGATTCGGAAGCCGTTCCATCGGTACAGGAGAGAATGCACTTGTGCATTATAATAATATTCCCCTCGTAGTTGTCTCTAAAGTAACCGAAATTCGGCTTGGATTATAAGTATACTCAATGCAGATCAGTCTGCCAATTTTGCCTCTTTGGCTAGTCTCTAAACATTACGCACCAAAAGAGTCTACTAGGTGTAGATTATTTTGGGTGCGTAGCATGAGATAAGTGGTAGTGCCACATGCATGCAGCCGAATTGGGCCGGTACAACCCGGGCGATCTCGCGTTATCTCTCGCTTACATGAAACCAGCGTAAAGTGACAACTGAGCTGGCGCGTTTCGTGCGGTGTGTAAGTAGCCTGCGGTCCATCGAGGGGAAAGGAGGGCAACGCATCTGTATAAAAAAAAGGTTTGCAGATATCTATGGGCGTCGGAACTCATGAAAATGGTTCCGACTGCAGCCCTATACTTAAAAAAAAAATATTTTTTATTACATAGTAACTACAATTTTCCTATCCATAGACGCTTCCCACCATAAATAGCAACTAAAACCATGTTCAACGACAAACTACACGCCTCCGTATATTTCTAATAATGACCATAAAGCACCCATAAGTAGATATTAAGTATCGTGATTGTCGAGTCGTTTGTCAAAAGTCGACAAAATATATTTTGTTTATGACGTTCTTACATTAAACGGTAATTTAGTAATGAGACACTTTGTCATTATCATATTACCGGTATGAAGCTCCTTAATATATCTTTGTACAATTATAAGTTATTTGGTATTTGTATTATGTTATAGTGCTTGGATTAAAGTTGGTCTCGGTTTTCGTTGGTTTTGTAGTAGATGGGGCACATGACTTTACTACGCCCAAAAACATCCGCATAATTAATGTAAACGTGTTGCTTCCCGTTCCAATGACCCACCTGAGAGTTTCCGTGGCCTTAAAGAAAATGTCATATAAAATTTTTATAAAACAGTGACACATACTTTTATATGATAAGTCATTGTGTACATAAAAATGCGTTTTTATTATCAAAACCAGTTCATTACCAAACTGACGCGAGACTAATGTACATAATGCAAGTGTTGCAGCGCTTTGAAAGCGCGTAGTCACGAAGTTTCACTGTGATTAAGGTTTCAAGCACACGACTGGCATATATCATTATTATTTAGCAATTTTCGACAATCCACTTTGGAGTTGTAATCTAAACCGCGTCATACATACTGCAGCCTGAAAATCATCTCGAATTAATATGTTGCTTGTTTTATCGTAGGGCAACTAGCTCCTACAGTGATCTGGTATTAGATGGTGATTAAGAAAGTGTTTTGGAGATCTCTTCAAAATATAAAGACCTTCAAGATTCGGAAATACCGTGATCAGTACCTCATTTTTAACAATTCATTTTACACTTTAAAAAGAGGTAATACTGCATTGCGATCGAATTGGGCTGGTGTGTCCGGCCCAATTCGACTACCAGCGTAAACTGACAGCTGTACTGTCGCGTTTCGTGCGGTATGCAAGTAGCCGGTGGCTTTTAGAGGATGAAGGAGGAAGGAGGGCAACGCATCTGAATAGCGTCTATGCGGGTGTCAATGGTCATAAAAATGGCTCCGACTCATCGATTGACCCCTGTACTATATAAAACGTAATATTTAGCTATTCTTCCTTTCCACTATTTTTTTATGAAAAAAAACCAAGCCTCCACTTCTCTCACAAATGTGGAAAGATTCAGACTAAGGTTTAGCAATTAAATAGATCTTGCTTTTTATTTGTTATTCTTTATTGATTATTCTTCTTATTTTATCTTTATTGATGCTATCTGCGATTTTATTTCTCTCAATTCGATAATGGTGTAGGTAGAGGTAGGTAGGTACTTCTACTATATTTAAGTGATATTCTTTTATAACATTAGTGTAATCCTAATCCTACTTCCTACTACTATTTTAAATGCTAAAGTTTGTATGTTTGTTTATTTGTTTGTTTGTTTGTTTGTTACTCCTTCACGCAGAAACTGCTGAACCGATTTTTATGAAATTTGGGACACACATGGAGGGTAACTTGGATTAACACAAAGGATAGTTTTTATCCCGAATAAATTCTATCTATTCTATTTTCCACGGGATCGAAATTTACGCGGGTGAAAACGCGGGGCGCAGCCAGTATAATATAATACCTACAAAACCAGACTATATTAATATGTATTGAGTTTATACGAACTTATAAAAAATGTATAATAAATTAAATTAATAAAAAGTAGCAGCAAAGACATGCCATGATTTATTTATTTAAATTGGGCATACATAATATTAGTCAAACAAACACTGTCTGTTCATCTGTCACTTGTTTAACACATGCTCCTGACAACATTTGACATGAATCGAAACCCATCACCTGCTAACAACTCAGCTGTCCTGCCTTTAAATTATTTACTTTGGTTTTCGGTAGTCATTTATTTGACTCTGACTGCTCAATTGCCCTCTTATGCAATAAAAAAAAGGAGGAAAAAGAATCTTCAAGTCTATTTTCGGTTACGGCTGTGTTTTCCTATTTCATTTACAATGTTCAAATCCAAGATAACTCCAATCAGCGTACACGATATATTTCAGCGTGTCTCGGGTAGGAATAGATTCCCTATTACCATGAAGGCCCGGCATAACGAACTAGGAAGATAACAAAGACGTCTGGAATTACCCGGGTCGCGAGTCCCCGGCCACCGGAGCGACGTGCGGGCTTCACGGACGTTCCCACCATCAGTTGGTTTGTGATTTCCATTTGCGACGACACAGAAACCAGCGCTACTTTGACAGTATTTTGTTTAAATTAGTACTTGGTAGTATTAGACTTATTTTAGTTTAGTAATAGTCTTAGTTTACTAAATAGTAGAGTATTAGATGTTGGTTAAATAATATTTTTGGATATCGTTATATTAACTTGACAATCTTTACTCAGTCATTACTTAATTTTCATCGTTACTGACTGAATTAGTCACAAGTACATCCGACTAATATTATGAATGTGAAAGTTTGTACGTTGGTTTGTTTGTTTGTTACTTCTTAGGTAGGTAGGTACACATATACGTCACAATGATAACTATCAATTACAGCTTTAAACTTATTACTGTATATATTAGTAACAATTATGTATCTATAATTATTGTGATAAATAATTTATTTTAAACGGATTATACCAACATTGTTTTAAAAATGTAACAATAAATGATTAATTAAATGAAAATATTTTGTTATCGTTATAATAATTAAAAAGTACCAATAGCTTGTCTAGTATTTTTATCCTTTCGAATGTTCGAATGAAAAATTACATCTATTTTTTTTAATAATTGTCGTACACTTTGGCCAGCCCCGAAGTCGTGTGCCCCGTTCGGTATCGGGCCGTCCGAGATCGATGTATGTAGATCTGCGCCGGTATTTACATATGCCAAGTCTATTATTTCAATTTACCTTACGTCGTGCTTGTGCCGGCTTCGTCGGAGCGAGAGATCCGCGTGACATGAACAAGCGGTCAAGACAGAGACGGGATTTGACTTTTGGGGTCCAAAACGCAGACTTGTTATAAACCGAAAGATTCCTCAGGCATTTGGCCGGCACAGGCCGCCCAAGCATGTAAGTTTCGTGCAATAGGGTCAATAGATGGGGACTGTTAATGAAAATCGACGCTGACAAACATCCGCAGATATTACACAGATGCGTTGCCCTCCTTCCTACTTCTCTCTCCATGGGCGGTGGCCCACGAAACACAGCTGTTACTTTACGCCAGTGTGAGTGAGCGAGAGTTACCTCCCCGTCGTGCCAGTCCAATTCAAATGCAATCCAAGCCACTACCTTTTGACGATAAGTATTAATAACGAGTGAAAGCCAGAACAAACTATCCATAGTGAAATAATTACTGTCGATCAATAAAATAGGCGGAATAAGCTGCCGATCGATTTATATCGGATAGACCAAAGTGGACTGCGCCATCAAGTTGTCTTCATTAAAATACATGCCTCTTTATTGGGCCGTTTTGGTTTCGTTACGTTCGTGTGGCCCGCGGATTCACCTGCGTTTAATTTCTAAGAAATCCATATACCTAAACTTCAACACCCAATTTCAGCCACGTAGATTTCAGCCCGATCCGTCCAGTGGTTTGGGCTGTGCGCTGATAGATCACTATGTCAGTCAGTCGCCGTAGAGTTTTATATATATAGATTATAGACATTTAAAGACAATGAACATTTAAATACGTAAGTTTTAATATCATAGGTTTTCAGTTATTTTACATTGGTCGAAGAAAGATAAAACAAAAATGTTTTATGAACAAAAGAACAAGGAGTTACTATTACTGAAAATTACATGAAACTCACGAAGCATGGTAACACAGCTATCAGTTTCCGATGGCATGTGAGCGAGAGGTACCTCCCAGGTATTACTGGCTCAGTTCGGCATCAATGCAGAAACTCTTTTTTTAATGGCATAGGAGGCAAACGAGCATTCGGAGCTATTTTCACAACTACCGACATCCGCATAGATACGGATGTGCTGCCGTCCTTTCTCCTACCACCTCTAACGGTCACCGGCTACTTACCGCATGAAACGCGACAGCACAGCTGTCACTTTACGCCCGTCTCGTGTAAGCGCGAGGTACCCCGATCGTGCCGCCCCAATTCGGCTGCATGCAAGCATACAGTGTGGCACTATCTCTTACTAAAACATTAGCATGCGTTGATTTAAATATTGTAACATAACTAAAGCAGGCGGCGCGGGCGTTTTCTCTCCACACCCAGCGCAGATAATATCATAATATCGATCCGTTACAAGGATATATCTACACATGCTACTCGTGCTTTCTAAGTGAAAACGTAGAACCTTATCTTTTAATTATTTAGTCCAGTGTGTCCAGTACATGTGATTAATTCTGTATTTAAATGGCAATCTTGAATCTAGTCTGCTTCAGGCAGTTCAATCTATCGACAGACCTGTCTATTGGAGGTAGAGTTTCGACGTACCTATTATTTCGTATGGAACTGTCAAACTTCTGTCTCTAGTAGTTAGCTACTGGAAATATTCATCTATAGATAGGATAGGTATGGACAATGGCCGTTAGTTACCAATGCTGCATGGCGAAACATGGTGTTGCTTTTATCACTGAGTCACCGTGATTACCTAGAAGACCCATTTAAGCACTGAAGACGGTAAACGACCCATCCAAGAAGTAAGCCAACTCATCTGTATAACCTCTATGCGAATGTCTATAGGTGATGGTGGTCATAAAAATGGTTCCGACTACTGGTTTTCCCTATAACAAAAAAAAAACGGGTTCAGTTCGTAGTCCAACAGATCCCACCGCTTAGCCTAAACGGATATCCACAAACGTAGGGTTACCGCATAAAAAGGAGGATCAGGATAGGGGTCGTTTCGTGGCCTTCCCCTGTAATGATAACTCATAATTTGAAGTCGTGACGGGCTCGAACAAATACAACTTACATGGTCGTATTTTATACCATACCGTTAGTACTTAGTATAATTGCAAGAATATTCAATTTGGGGCTGTGGTACCTAAACGTCGGGTTAGACACACATTTAGGTCATCACCAGTAAAAATTATATTATATTATCATAATAAGAATATAACCTAGACAAACTACTAAATGATTTCATAATAAACATTCTCGTTTTTCAAAAAATGATAGGTATAAAATTACGACAACAATTAGCGCAAGGCGTGGGTGTCAACCCTAAGGGCTGAACACGTAGTACACATAAACACTATTTAAAACAAACATCCAGGTAACAACCTGATAAATCCGCACGATTGACAATCGCTGTAGGGAACAAGGCTTAACGACGTGCAAAGTTGTATAGTACAATTGCAACTACTAATTTAAGTCGCGGTGCCTTATAAAGTGAGTGGAGTGTTAAGAATCCGCACTTGATCGGCGTTTGTATGAGTGCGACTTAAGAGTATCTCTTTGACGAACGGGTTAACCAAATAGGGTTGGCGGCGTGGTGAAAAATTTGCTCTTCAACCCCCAGTAATTGGGTGTCGTGTAGTTTTACGTGTAACACACGACCTGGAATGGAGCGAGCGAGCAAAATGTGAAGTTTATTTGAAAATCGCTGCGTTTAAAAAAATATAAATTAATATATGCATGCACGCCTTATTACATTATCACTTATATGGTAAATTGTTTAAAATAATATTAATTAGTCCAATTGTTAAATGGATTTAAAAAATTGCAATATTGTAAAATAAATATGAAATGTCATGTAAATATAAAAAATCTTTAATATCATACATTATTACCATACATATTCAATAACTATATTACTTATTGCTAGTTGCTATAATTCTGACTCAGGTACTAATATGCTTTAGATCGTATTTAAGTAGCTACTTTCAAGCATAAATTATACAGCATATAATATTAAACGTTTAATTTCATTTTATTAGAATACGTTGTAATATTACTTAACAAAATTTATAAATACGTATTTGAATTTTTAAATATTTATTTTACATAGTAAGTCCAGTAGTTTCTTACGAAAAGTTCTCCACTCTAAGTGACCGTGTGTCCGCATGAGCCAGGGTTGTCACTGATTTGTTGTCGAGACATTTCTTTTAGCGGTGATGTGGCACTGATTGGAATGAGTGAAGTGTGTTTGTGTTTGCTTCTTGTTGTATTTCTCCGTAAATGAGCTACTGACGTCGCTCTAATCAAAATTGATTGTTAATTGATATGTCTGAAAGGCGAAAGAAAATGCCGTCAAGTGACTGCTGCGTTGTCGCGTTTCGTGCGGTGTGTGAGTTTCTGATTGCCCGAGTGAAAAGAGGAAGGAAGGCTGTACATCTGTATAACCTATTCTTTAGGTTTCTGCTAAATGCTTTAAGATACCTATATTAGTACAGTCAGCTGATTTTTGTCTTAAATTAAGAATCTTATTTTAGCTTACTCTTATAAGATAATATAAGTCTTCTCGTTTGGCTCTTATCGTATAAAAAATAATAGGTAGATAATATACGTAGGTTGTAAAACACTAAGTATATGTGTATGTCTGCGTGTGGAATCTAAACATTCAAAGAGGACAGCGGATGAGGCAACTATAAGCAAAAAGTCAAGGTCTACTTTATTTACAATAGAAACATAATCAAAGAGGATATCGATAATGAATCATTAGTATTTATTGTACTGTTTATTGAATGTCAGCCCTTTGTGTAATTGATATTATTGTGACCTATAAATAAATTACAATTATAATATAATCAAGATAAACTCATGAATTGCTATTTGTCTTCATATATACTTATATATTTTGTTGGTCAATTATTTCACATCGACATATTTTTTTCAAAATTACGTTACGAGCAGATGACACATACCACAGCTGGGCACATAGTAGATGTGTCGGCAGCCAGAGACCTCAAAATATTGAAGCCTCCGTGCTAACGCATTTTCAAATTTTAAAGTGCGAGTGGAAGTCTGCATAAAGCAACTATAAATACTATATTCACTTACTTCTTCTCTTCTTTTTCTAAGACTCAGGTTCGCCTACAGTAAGCATAGCATAGCATATTTGATATATAGAACATAATTCTCCTTAAAAATAATAATGTGATCACAAAAATATATAACGTAGAGCACTCTACCTATATTCTAGATAGAGATATTTTATTTTATTTTATTAAGAAAACAAACAGTGTTTTATATTTAACATTACAACTTTTTAAAATTAACAAAACACCAATTACATGTTTCCACATATTGATATCTATAGTAATTGCTTGTTTAATCAATAGATGTTTAGAAAAATAAGAATTAAAGAAAAAAGAATCCATCATTAAAAAAAACAACGTTCTGGCTGTATGGCATTTGGTCTGATATGAGATATTAATACACTTAAGACGTAAGGGAGTATATGAAAAAAACCAGTAACAACTTCCCCAGAAAAGAACAAATTATCTTCTCCAAGTTTTGATAAAAAATACTATCAGTAGCCTTGGCGGCTATGCTTCTATAACGTAGAGACGCTAAGGTATAGAGAGGATGTGTGCTAGTGCGTCGTAGACAAGTTGCTGATACGCTGGCTACAGAGCACATGTTATTGATTACGTTCAGATAGCGTGTGTGAAAACCGCTTAGCTCGAGTACCCGTCAGGCTGCTTCTGGCCTAAACTTTATTTCAATTAAAACTTATGTACTGTAACATATGATAACATATGTAACGTATGGAGTTTCCTCCATGCTTACATATCACTTAAGACCTCTTTGTTTGACATATTTTTGCTAGAAGAATATAAATGCAAACTTTGAAATATAGAACGTATATTTTTTCTTGTCAGAAAAAGATTCTCGATAAGTCTCGATATAACGGGAAATGGTATGAAAGAGATTCGGCCACGGGCCGTGAAGAGCAATGTACATATTCTAAAATAGGCTTATAAATAAAAATGTAAATATGTAAGATACTGCGCAATAAAGATTTAATTGCTAATTTATTATGAGTGTTTATATTTTCCTACTTTCAGCCAGATGGCATAGAACTAGTTAGTAAGTATTCGATTAGGGTTTTCAGATAACACTGCCATGGGAGCAAAAGCTACGCCCAATCCCGATTACTCCCGGCACGGTGTTACAAGTGGTGGATGCGTCGCGGTCGATCTCGAAGAGGGAACCAGCGTTACAATGATGCAGCGCAAAACCCTGAAGAGGAGGAGGAGAGAGGAGATGTATAGTGCATGTCCGAAAATGCACAAAATCGAAAGTTAAGTGGTCATATTTTATGGTTCATGGGGGGCATTAAGCGCATTACGTTAGAATGGGGACAACTACGTTAGAAGATGGCCTGTGTATGGTGACTGTCCCCGCGTGCCGGCGTCATGTTATGCAATTTATGGGTTTCCGGTGATCCTTCAGAAGGAAGGCGAAGAAATTGATATAGGGCTATAGAAGTTTCATAAGAATTGCTGCGTGTATTGTTTCATAAGAATTGCTGCATATATTGTCCCATAAGAGTTACTGCATTTATTATATTTTTACGGAGTTGGCTACGAGATGTGCAGCGGAGATATATTCTACTGTGATTACTTCAAAGCACACGCGCTGAGTAGGTTTAGAGAAAGAAAAGATGGCCTTTCCGAATTTTTAAATGATTTATAATCACGGAATTAAAGCGATGGCGGAGACGAAGATATTGTCGTATATAGTTAGTGTAAAATACATGTAACATACAGGTATAGGATGCATGTTGTAATATATAATGCGAGCTTAGGTATGTGTAGGTATGTAATGTATATTATGGTAATAATGTAAAATAGGGATTATACATTGTATAATTTAATAAAATAAAAATTTATTTTGACGGTTGTCAAAATAAGGAAAATTCATTTGACAACATCGTGTTTTGCGTCACAAAATATTTTCTTTGACAATCGAAGTTTGCGTCGCATTGTTAGAAGGCTGGTAGGGATCATCGAGATTGAATTGTCAATGTATTCGATCGTAATAGTTTTTTGAATAATTTCAAGTTGAATAAGTCATGGCGGATAATAAGTTATGATGGATATTATGAATAATAGGTTATGTATGGTGGAGATTGATTTATTGTGGATAGGAATCACATATCGAAAGAGTAGAATAGTGTAATAACGCGATTAAGGGAATATTGGTAGGTATAGGGAAAGGAATAGGAGTTGCGTATCGAATGAATAAAATGCGGCGGTTATGGAATGTGATATAAGGAAATATAGGCTTATTTATAATAGGTGGATGAATTATTTACAGAGTAGATTTGGAGTAGGATGATTATAAGGGATAGGCACTGGATAGTTGTAGGTTGGCATGGCATATTATATAAATGCTTAGGATAGGTCATGGAGAGGTTGCAACGTACGTACGTAACGTAAATGGTTAGGTAATAATGAATGGTTATTTTTCCTTAGATTTATAGGTTTATAATGGGTCATTGAAGAGATGCAACGCGATAATAATTTAAATATAAGAATATATGTACAGATGTGTTCTCTTTTTCATATGCTGTGAACAAAGAAGCGGACAATAGGTGCAATGAGGTGCACAGATTGCATGGCTGATTTTAAGTCTGATATGTGAAGGGTATCAGTGAGAGGATTAAAACCAAATGAAGGCACTCCTAACAACATGTTCGTAGCATGCCAGGACGGATGACTGCGGCTGGATGCAAGAAAGACGCCCGAATGAAAACGTATGGTGGCATTTAATTAATAAATTATTTTCTTTGACTAGGCTGATGATGGAATGATGTGAGATGTTTGCAAATGGCAGTAGGGGTTGATTTCAGATTCGGATGAACTCGAGCTCTGGTTGAAGGAGGGAATACAAATTATAAAACACATACATGCGTAGCATATGTGGGCTAGATGATTTATCAGTCTGGTTTGTGCTCCCAAATTCGTCAGGTCAGAGAGGGAGTCTGGAGGATGAATCAATCTGGTAAAATCGGAATGAAAGATCTTTGATGGTGATAATATAACTGATTTACAGCCCATCAGCGTTACCCTCTCTTAGATATGTGCATGTCGTAGTCAAAGCTGGAATTTCTTTAAGTCGATTAAGAGTGTATTGCCTCGATCACTGGCCTTGTTTACTTGCCTCTGGTTCTTCAGTTGATGTAATCGCGGTAGATATAACTTTGACTTTGTGTTGACTTTGTGTCCTACCAAAATTGTATTAATTGACGAGTTATGAGAAGGAACAGAATCGAATATAAACCTAATTCCAATTTATGTGACTAATAGTGTAAATGAAATGAAAGTTTCTAAGAAAATATTCGGGATAGATCAGGCAGGTAGTTTTTGAAGACAATGTATAAAGTAGATATGTTATTATGTTAGATTTAATTTATATGGTAGGTCTGTTGCTAGGAAGAGAGTTTAAATTTTTTTTTGTGGAGTTGTTTGTGTAAACAGGTTGCTATGGCCTTTACAGGGTTTTGCCATAGAAGGCTGGACCTTAATGAGGGGTCGGAAAATTCCACTTGAGATATTGAAACTAGAGTTTATGGAATTTCTATTACCTTAAGGTCCAGCCACTTCATAGTAAGAAGGATCTGTATTTCTGTCTACGATATTTTCCCCTGTTAGGTAGATGAATTATGTTTGTTGGTTTGTATAATTTTTCCTAGGTTTAGTCAAGTCTTTTAGGGGAGGGAGGATGATGTAACATGGAAACTCCATGCTACAAATGAAACCTCTATGTTTGACATATTTTTCTATTAAGAAAAATATGTTTAAATTCAAACAAGAAGGGAATTTTTCTTGTTTGACAAAATGATAGATTTTTCAGATTACATTCAGATATAACGGGGATGGATTGAAAGAATGGCGAACTCTCCTAGCTAGGTTCTAGATTTTATATTAATAAAAATGTATTTAATATGATGAATAAATACTTCGATTATAACTCCAAGTGTTTTTATGTATAATCTCATTGAATAGAATTAACCCAGATGGGAAAGAAAGATTGGGCAGTAATAATCTAGGGTCCTTTAGGATTTTTTACAGATTTTTAAGTAATATCGCTAGCATGTTGACTACGCCCCATGAACAGTCTACAGATAAGCGGCTAGCGATACTATAGTACTCTTTTCATTCATGTTACCATCAGTGCTGGATCCAGTTGGCGGCTTAGAGGGGCTGCAGCCTCGGGTCCCGTAAGGCTTAAGGGCCTTAAGTTCATTTTTGTACCTGTAAAGGGCCCAAATCCAAGGTCTCCAAGCATCGAGCCCGCCAGAACTTATTCCGGCGCTGGTTACCAGTTTAATAGTTTCTTCGTACAAATTGAAGTATGTCTGTTCAAATGAAGTGCGTTCGTAAGTTGTAGTGCCATGCTGCATTGCATTTCAATGGGGTCGGCATGACCGCGGAGAATCCTCTCGATCCCTTTTTTCCTTGGTACTATTCGTGCGGTGTAGGAGTTTCTGGTTGCCCCTGCAGCGAGGGGAAGGGAGGAAGGCAACGCATCTTAGTTTCTATGCGAATGTTAATGGGCGTCACGGTCGGTAGATCTCAAAAAACTCCATCTGCCTGTTTGCCAACACAACATGTTATTCTTACTGCCTATTCTATACTTTGACTACTCGTTTGCAAACAACTAGTAAGAGGTAGTACCACGCTCTATTCATGCATGTAGCCGAATCGCACGACCGGGGAAGTATCTCTCACACGATACCGGCATAAAGTGACAGATGTGCTGTGTGTGCGGTGTGTAAGTAGCCGATGAGGAAGTAGGGCAACGCATCTTTATAACCTTTATTTGGATGTATATGGACTGCGGTAGTGATGAAAATGGCTCCGACTGCTCGTTTCATCTGTATACTCTCAATAGTAAAAATTCAAGCTATAAGGTGTATATTAAGTACTACGTTAATAATAATAGAACATAAAAACTATTGACATTTCGCGTGCGACTGTACCTCGTCACTTCCGATATCAGCTCGGATCTCATAGAACAATCATCCGCCTAAATAGACGTGCGTTGATGCGAACAAATTGGCGAGAAATATCTCACCTAATACGATCCGACTGCGATTGGACGATTTTGATACTTGAACTTGAAAAGTCCAGCTTTACGTTCTCACAAATAAGAAACACAAAAACGATGATATTTTATTGTGTCAAAAAAATCGCTAACGCAGTGCAGACAAGTTAAAAAGAACTGAGAGGTCTGCCTAGTTTTTTAGTTGTAGCTGGACACTTTTTATCAACTGAAGATTGCTTGAAGAATTAATGTTTTGTAATAGCACTACTAGAAACACATTTCCTTTATAATAGACGATTTACATTTATACTTTGTTGTTGTAGTTTAGCATTCCGTCTGCTTAGAGTTTCCGTTGAAACTATATACAATATATTTTTTTAAATTCTAAAACACAGATTGACATTTCTGCGACATTAAAAATATATTTAAACTAAAACTACACTTAATAAAAATACAATACAAATATTTACGAAAATAAATAGTGATTGTGTACAGTTTGATTAATTATAATTTATAATCTAATATTTCTATGCTCTATATTTATTTAATAAAACATGATATTTACAAACATCGATAGTAATTAATTGAATATCATGTCTTACTAAAGTGCATGAATGTGAAAATGCTATATTAAATGATCACGCTGTATCACCACCCAGAAGCGTTCGCCATATTAAAATATCTCGATCAGGATGCGATCGATCACGACAACTATTTCTTGAACGTCTAAGAACATAACAGATTATGTTCAACTTGATCTGAAATTATGATGCAATTTTACGCACCGCAGTCGAGACGTTATTTATTATGCAATAAAATATTTAACATATCAATACATTTTTAACTAGGCATAACACTATCGGGGAAAATAAAACCTTACTTTTATTGTAAATGCCTTTAGCATTTCGTACGTACGTATATGTCTGAAGTCTAAAGATTAATTGCACAGAAATATTAATTGAAACTGGAATAATATCAAGTAATTTACAATGCTTATATAATTAATCGTTCCTTTAGTAAAGATTTTACGCTATTATAACCCTGACACACATTTAGTTGATTGACTAAATAATAATAGACCTAAACATCTTAATATTGACTGAATCAATAAGACGTGATATGATATTATATAAATGATTTTTTTTTATAAAGTGTCTTAAGATTATGATTTAAAAACCTAGAGAAATAAGGTTTGCACGTTAAATACAGCCATGTCTATATTAACTTCTAGACAGTGGCATATAGCTGCTATTAATTACAACATTGTCCTAAGCTTTAAACAAATAATGAACTTAAAAAAATATATTTATAAAAGTAAAGTATCAAAAGTGGTGAATCGCGCCGCGTATCGCGTGCGGAAACAATAGGGGATCAAGTGTAGTAGCTCAATTGGCCGGTTGTAATTTGCTCCCATTGTCTCTATTGCCCCCGTCCCAGTTCCCGGCGCGGTCCCCGGTCCCCCGGCTCCCGAGGGACCGCGGGTTACGACAGATATTACCGCTGAATACTGCTCATTTCGTGTAACAATATCTCGATTTTGTTTTGGATTCATTGTCCTTATTATCATCGAGTATTGTTTCATTATCATCAACATCAAAAGGAATTTATCAGTCCATTTCTTCTGCTGCTGGCATCCATCGCGGTCACTACATGAAGATCATCGCCCCACCTGGTGAATGGTCGACCAATATTTCGGGTATTGTTTATTGATTATTGATCTAACTAAATCTAGCGTGTTTTGCGTTCAACAGGACGGGCAGTGTGGGACGCGTTGTTGAGTACATGATTGAGATATCAATAATGTCAGCTGTTTCACCTTTACGAAAGGTTCCTAAATATACTTTAGAGGTTGTCCATGTTCTTTCAGTCTAATAAGTGCTAAAACCTTATTTGTTTACTTGTTTTGACATCAACACTTGCTGAATTCCTTACTCACGTTTTACTCCTTAGGTCTAGGCTAAAGTCTACCTAATGACAATGAGAATAATTTTTATAAAGAATTTGTAAGTAAATCCAATAAAAAATATTATTCCGATCTATGATTAGCCACCAAAACTAGAGTCATTAATGTCGTAACAGAGCTAAATTACTCATAATGATTTCTTAGGCTTACATGAATGTTTTCTAATTGTTATTAAACTATTTTAAAGAATTTTATCGCAGTTTATTTAAGTAGGTGTTTTACAATCCCGAAGCTTCCGAAGTTTTACAGCAATTGTGGTCACGGGTGGAATTTGATGTTAATTTTTTTAACATAATTGACGTTATTGAAAGTACCCGAAGATTTAAATATTTATTTCACATTAACGCAAAAAGTATTTATTGTGTCTTGGCAGCCTAAATGTCCCCACTTCACACGCTAAAACGTATCAATATTTTGCAAAAAGCATATTAAAAATGTACTCAACCCTCCTTTGGCGTAATGGGGTATAAAACGTCCAGTAATTTAATTGTAATAAAGCACATTAAGGAGGATACATGCAACGGCTTTTAAAGTCATGAAGACAAAAGGACACTTCGTCCAGTATGTCAGTTACTAATGGAGGGCGCGCAATCGGCGGGACAGATCTGGTGCAATTAAGGCCCACGAGATTCCTGAGGGCCGCCAGACTCCGGGAGCAATCAAAATAATCGCAACCATTTAACACTCTTCTACCTGGTACATGATAAATTGGTGCGGTAATGAGTGTGACAAATTAATTGTAATTACACTTGAGTTTTCTATAATTAGCCGACTTCGACTATGTATATTTTATGTCGTTTTTATATATTTGAGCAATTGCTCCGATAGTCCTTTAATTAGTAAGTAGTGGCATACTGTTTTGTATCCAAATTATGCCGTCCCAACCGGGGAGGTACCTCTCGCTAGCATGATACCGCTGCTTACTTACATTGTCCCGTTTGGTCTGATATCTAAGAGGGAAGAAGGTCAGAGACACGCTCGCTAAAGACCCGAGCACGTTGTAATTATTTTATTAAATAATAAAGAAATCGAGTAACAGATATAAATCTAGTTACCTACAATAAACATAACTTTTTTACCGGCCTGCTCATAAACATTTCAGAAAAAAAAACAAAGTTACTACTAAGTTACTCTTTGCCCCACTGTTTCACCCACATAAAACTTTTCCCAAGCGAAACATCTATTTTAGGGGTCGAAAATATTTTTATGTTGTATTCCAGTCCTCACTGTGACGATCTACCAAATTTAAACCATGTTTTGTGTGATAGAATCACAACATACAAACTTTCTCACTTATAATATTAGTGAAGTTTAACTCCTCCTGAATCTAAGGATCTAAATCAGCTGCTCATTTCTGTTATCACGGCAAATGGCCCTCCGTCTTATTTATCAAGTATTGTCCTCCATTAATATTGACTTCACATTAAATGTGAATCATTTCGATTAAAATGCCTTTATTTCGGCTTTATACAAAGCAGTAGCCGAATGCAAATTCGGCGTCCGAATTTACTCGCCTTTTTTGTTTGTTTGTTTTAATGTCTTTATTTTTACGTTGGTTTTATTTATCTTAAAGGCGTCGTGTCGTGCGGGTTGGCTGGGTGCGTGAGTAGCCACAAGATATTGTTCTTTTAAAACGCCGCTTGATTGAAAGCTCTTAGCAGTAAGAGCGTGAATGGGCCTGTATTGTCTTGAGTCATGCGATGGGAAAGTTTTACTTTAATTATTTATTGTTTCGTTTTTAATTGGTCTTTTTTATCCTTGTTGTCCTTATCTCTCAAGAGGTAAAGGAAGTATCTGGCACGAAACGGTTACGATTAAAGCCAAAACTCTCATTAAAATGAGTTTGCGAAGAATCATTAGTAACGATTGTGTTTAAATAACGTAAAGAAGAACGTGTCAATTAGCAACAATAAACTACCACAATGGATTATGAGATAGCACGATTCGTTCATTTCCTACTCGAGATTATAGTAGCTAGCTCCTGTAACAAAGTCAACTAAATACGATGTCACTTCACTTCAAGTAAGTATACACGCAAATATCTGTTTCACGGAATGTATATAGCGTTCAAACATATAATTATTTCGTCACAAGAAAAATAGATACCTATACATTTACTTTCTAGTTTAATTTTGCCAAATGCGCAGGACATAATAGTGTGTGCGTAAGAGAGAAAATTCAGGAACAGGATCGACGGCTTAACGTCCTCTCCTATACTCTAACATCCTGACTTCGCAGTGTGAAGGAAATTGTAAAATCCCAACAATAGTTTTGTCTAGAGATGGGAGTCGAACTTAAAACTCACGTTCACTTCAAATAGGTACACGTATTCAATATAGGTATACCAATTACAATGCGTATTTGCGTCATTTTATATGCTTTAAATTTACCTACGATATAATTATCGCAAAGAGCATAGTCACAGTTTCCGCCGAGTCCATCAAAACATTAGACACGTACAAAGGGAAATCAGTTATCAAGTCCAACACATAATACCACTTAATGGTACCTCAGTCGAGCGAGCGCAGAATTATGGGACATAATCATACAATTTTGTAATAAGCCTTATACCTGGATACTAGGTCTTCTCCAATTAAAATGCGTAAATCCTGCCTACCGGCTGCCGTGAGTAAAATGTCGCGTATTGCCAAACGCGTGCGACAGTGCAACGACCTGCATACCGACAACCTGATCTATGTGATGACAGAGTGGTTGTTAGCTCGTTCGTGCATGGCCCAAGGTACGAGCGCAAGAGATGTCGGTTGGCTCTAAATTCTAATGTTAAAATATTAGAATTGCTTAATGTTTATAGAATATTATTATGGTAAAAATAATATTATGGTAAAAATAAATAAATGTATATTTTTTAACCACGTTAAAAAATATACATTTTGTTCTGTAGATCAATAATAGTAGTCCCAATCTTGCCTTCGCTTTAAATGCAAAATTATCTTTACTGTACCTTATTTATATATGTTTAATTATTTTATATTAAAATTAATAGTAAAAGTTAAAATAGCTAGGAGTGATTTTAGTCCCTTGTTAAATCTGATAACTCCGCGGCTTATTTTTCCAGGACTTAGCAAAAATCTATGGCTATTGTATAAAGCTCATACATTCATTCATTTAAAGCTCATACTGTTTTATGTAAAGACTTATTTAGTTTAATAAATGATTATACTTCTGAACTTATTTTTTGTATCAAGATGGGATCACTAAATCAGATAATCAAACTTAAATATTATTATTGGCATTAGTAAGTATAGTCTAGTCGAAATGTTCAAAATGGTGTTAATTCTTGATAAAGGTCCTAAAAATATAAGCGATAGCTCATTGGATTCGGAATGACGTCTAGAAAAAATGTTTTGAAGGATTTTAC
>LUGF01023755.1:273214-287580 GCA_001625245.1 Calycopis cecrops
ACTTGTACCACAATTATGTAACTGCTACAGTCCATTCATTACCAACATATTATAAAAAATATTCGCTTATTTTTCGCTTTATTTACAATCCAGTAGTGTTAGTCACTCTTGATACCCCAAAACCATATCCTACTAATATTAAGAATACGAAAGTACGCATTTTTGTTACTCTATCACGGAAAAACTACTGAACAGATATCAATTAAATTTGCCTAAGTACATTTAAAATCATAAGTACGCTTTTTATCCTGAAAATAATGATGTAACAGATTTTACGCGAGTAAAATCGCGGGACACAACGGGTGTAGGCAAATAAATTGCTCTCTTACCTCACATGTGGCATTCCATCTAAGCTATAACTCGGTATGGGTACTTTATGGATATAACTAAGGCATGCCTTTTGCGAGTAAGTAAGCACAATTACGTCTAACTACCTAGACAAGCTAACTTAGTAGCTTGACATTTAGAAATGACTATAGGACATTTTTTACTTCGTCTAAACTTATAATAAAACTATAAATGGTATGTTTGTATAAAGGAGATAGTTATAGAAAAAAGTATTATGTGTCTCGAATCTCGATGAGCACAATACAACCCAAAATAGATTATTCTTAATTAGAACTAGCGATTTAATTTTAGATGTTTTACTGTTTGTCTGTATACTTGTACATGAAGAAAAAAAACCCGGCCAGTTGCGAGTCGGACTCGCGCACGAAGGGTTCCGTACCATTATCTACTTACACTACTAGGTACTACACTGTATAATAAGACGAAAAAAATTCCAAAAAATCACGTTTGTTGTATGGGAGCCCCCCTTAAATATTTGTTTTATTTTAATTTAATTAATGTTTTTAAAGACAATATATAACTTAATATTCTGTGAATATTTCAAGTATCTACCTGTTGCCGTTGTCAACATCGAGCAAAAACGAGCAAAAAAATAAAAAAATTTAATATTCATATTATTTAATTTTTTAGTATTTGTTGTTATAGCGGCAACAGAAATACACCATCTGTGAAAACTTCAACTGTCTAACTGTCATAGTTCATGAGATACAGCCTGGTGACAGACGGACGGACGGACGGACGGACGGACGGACGGACGGACGGACGGACGGACGGACGGACGGACGGACGGACGGAAGGACGTACGGACGGACGTACGGACGTACGGACGGACATCGGAGCCTTAGTAATAGGGCCCCTTTTTTACCCTTTGGGAACGGAACCCTAAAAACTACGTTATATTGGTTACTAATTTTACAATTGCATTGCTCAAGTCTTTCAGCTATTTATACTATTTTACTACTATTACTATACTACTATTTTAAAAAGTGATGTAAATTTAAACGTCTAAAGTGGAGTTAACCAACGCCCATAGAAAAAGAACAAGCACCAAAAAGATATCAAAACACAAAGTAGAAATAATAATGTATAAAGGACAAAACAATACTAGCAATTGTGCAAAATAGGAATCATTTCCCACTCTTTCTATTCTGTTCTGATTTATTTTGTTGCTGGCCTTTATGCATCTGTAGCTTCACCGATTCATCGTCAGTACAAACAACTCACTCTTCTTCATTTATCTTTCATTTTATTCGTTTATCTCTCATGGTCAGTTTTATTACTTTTTTTGTATTTTTTCTACAGTCTTTAGATAGTTACATATATACAAAGACAAAACTAACATGAAAGGTAGTCGCGCCCAGATTTATATATTTTAATTATACATACATTAGTTGCACCTGCTGTTTTAATCTGGTAAGATTTGACCGTAGAAACATCGGCTCAATAAGTTGAAATATTAAACTTTAATCGATATCTTCGCATCGAGTCGTTTCTAAAAAATACCACTTGCTCCAATATTTCCATAAAATAAGTAATAATTGAAATGTGTTAAATGTACAAAATGCGTAACAAATTAAATGATTCATTTAATAATGTTCAAATTAATAAGACATGTTAATAACCTAATTAATAGTATTTGCTAATTAGATGTTTCTTATTAATTGGATTAGAAGTATCAAGTACCTACCCACAGCAGATGACAGCAGAGTTCACCTGCTAGCTGTCACTAGATCGTCGACCACATCGGCGTCGGTATTTAAATAGTAATTTTACTAGCGATCGTTAGGCAGTTTATGGCTTTTTATCGAATTGGGGGATCCGCGGAGGTCGCCGGATGGTAAGTGACCACACAGAAGACTATAGCACCCAGTAGTATTGTACTCTCTCTCTCTCTCTCTTCAGCTGATGTTAGTCCACTGCTGGACTAACATCAGCTGCCTGTCGCCATATGTCTACAATGTTTACAATTTTTAATTACTGCAGTGATGATATTATTGGCAAAATTATATGAATGGTTATGGTCCCTCTTCACAAATGTCCGACGCTCCAGCCTTCTGAATTCTACGACCGTCGCATCTGGTATATATCAGGTTAAGTTTTTTGGTAGTTTGCGTTGTGCATATAAAAGTAGGTTCAGGAATGATGTTTGGCAAATACACCTTGACACATTGAAGCTCTCGAAAACGAAAACTCGGCTCACATCGAGAAGATAGAATGTCAAAAGAATAAAGTGCCAATCTGTCAGCAATAATGTGCAACCTGTTTTATGCAGTTTAAAATGAATGCTTACTGGATGCATACTGATTTCAATGACAAAAAACGTGTAATTAAATATAGATTGCTTCCCACGTTTTCACTAATCGATCAAGTTATAAACAAACTGTTGTGAAAACACCGAAGGAAATGTTTATCGAGTGAAAGTAGTTTGCTGGTAGTTGTAGGTGCATTTCCAAGCTATTCTGCACGTACGTTACTTAGAAGCGGCTCGAATACGCTTTTACATTCTTTATATATGTACAATGACCGATTAAGGAATCTAATTTTACTTTTATATCGTCCTGGAATTTTTAAATATCGTATTTTAAATGTATATGCGTAATCAAAGTGCGGATGTCAGAATATAGAGCTGCTATGAATATATATATTATTTGCAAATGTACCTGTATTTTTCCTACTCATAATCTCATGTGACTGAACTGGTGAAGAAATAGGCAGTTTATGCTTAAGATTTAGGATTTACTCAGTTTATTAAGTCATGTTAACGTTTTATTTAAACTCTCTAGTTTTAACAGTGTCAACTACTAATTTACAATTCCAAACAGCTCGTCCCTAGCCAACTATTATAAACAAAAATTTTACAATCCTTAAAAATCCACTCCAATTCACAATTTCAAGATGGCATCATAACAAACAAAACGCTCTAAATAACAAAATAAAAAAAATAATGAAATAAGTTCATTTAACAAGATTTATAGTTTAAGAATAACGTTCACAGTGTTACTACTTTATATTCATTTAAAACAGTGGTGGCTTTATGAAATCTTAGTGTTGCCGGCCCCCTACCAACAACCATAAGCAAAGTAATTAGCGTTGCCAGCACGCGGTTGGGCCGGCAGAATATTACACGGCCACACAACAATAAATCATTCGGTTCACTTTCCTAAATTGATATTGTAATCCGTTCGGCCATTTTGTTTTTTGTTATTGAATAAATGAAGACGTCGCTTGATGCTTCGTTAAATTGCTATCGTTGTTCCATGTGAGTGGAGTTGTAGCATGCAAATATTCTGTATTTATTTATCGAGACAAGGCCCGGTCACGTAGCCAAGTACAGGTGGGCCGATAGGGTTCTGGACAAGCCAGGAGATCATGGAGCGTTAGTGGATCATCAAAAAGACTTCTTGACTCAAATAGCAATTTCATGTTCATTGTGAGTCGTAGGGAAGCCATCTTAACCTTAAGAAAGATGTATTTTGGTAGGTTTACATCAAAAGAAGAAAGAAGAATCTATAAAATATATTATGATAGATAAATAAATTAATATAAATAAAATATAAAATTATAATTAACGCAATCAAAGATGATCAAATGATAATAACTTTAATGTTGTTATTTACTGCCTATTTTATAGATAGTGAAATAATACGTTTGTACGACTGCGATAAATTTTTAAGTTTATAAAGGTTGTAAATATTTTATAAGCTTGTTTAGTCGTTAATTATACAATTCTCATCCGCCTCAGAAAAGTCTGTTAGGCCGAATGAGGGACATATAAAAGATGACATGTGACTGTGGTTTTTTCATGTCTCTATTATAGGTACATAAAAATATACGGACCGATACCTATGACAACGCAACTGCAAAACTCCTGCTGTTGCAGCTGTGAGCGTCGGTAATCTTCTTCATCTCGATGATCCGACGGCTCGTTTGTCCCCTATACTACAAAAAAAAAAGGTTACGAATTGCTTGTAGAAGTAACGTTAATACACAAGGGTAGGTATGTTTGGGTACGTAAAACCAGTTTGGATGACTTAGGCACAGCGTTTCGTGCACTTATTAAATAGCCAAAGCCCTTGAGCATTTGTGATGCCGTCGTTGGTAATAGTTATTTAGTTAAAATCACAGAACCTGACATGTAAGGTTGAGACTACCACACGACACTCCATTCACTTCTTTCTATACACCAAGGGTACATAAGTGGTAATAAATGCCTCTTATTGTGGCTCTACAATTAGTGCCACGGTAGCAAATTTAAATTTAGTTTATGTATGAACAGTGCGAAAATTGATGACTGACATTTTTGTCTTACAATATAAGCTTAGACTACAATACACCATGCAATTAGTGTATGCATCGTGAATCTGTAATAATAATGTAATAATAATATGTCTCTCCTTGTGTCTGCGGTCGGTCATCAGTGTCGGATTAGTGTCAATATCAAAATTTTATAGACATTAACGTCGAACCTCTATGTCGCCATTTTTATCCTAGTCTAAACCTTCATCTTCTTAGTATTCTAGCTCTACCACAGACATAATATCGATCTTTTTTGAGTAAATATTAAAACATCTTCTCCACAGTTTTCCCAAGTCCACTTATCGCATACTCCGATACAAAATGGAGAATCACGATCAACAGAAGCCACTGACTTATGTCCCGGTCCCATTCCCTGTGATATGTTCATCTCAATAATAAATATTGGGGGCCAATTAAACGCAGTGGCTCGCGAACCAGATCTGGCTAATGAACAAAGGATCGAATACGTTATTTATATATTTTAATGTAATCTCCCTTTGTGCATATGTTTAGATAAGGATTTTCGTTATATTGTTAATGTCTTTAGCCTGTTGCGTATGTATGTTGAGACCTTTGTTAGATTTACTATTACGTTTTATATACAGCAGATCTAAGAGTGTCGATGGTTATTTAATTAAAACTGGGTCAGCTTTTATTTAGATGCTAGGAACAAAACTGAGAGGTTGAGACATAAGATGTGCAATATTGTGTTTTCTTTCGGCATTTGTAAGAACACCTCCTTAACTTTTGGGGGTCCATAAACCTTGATATTAATCTGTTAGGGACACGAGGATTGACGGTTGTTCCTTCTGCGTAGGAAACATTAGCTGAGTCGTGAAAGTAACATAGTGCTGGACTTTACGTAGACTAGCGATGGGGTTTTACCTGGTTCGGTTTCTTAACTATTAACAAATTCTCAGGTTTCTTTTCTAGATTCCAAACGATAACATATAATGATATGCTCTCGTCCCAAACACCTTGATATCAAATATATAAGCAATACAAAAAAATAATAAATGACATCAATTATATTACCGCATAAACATTAATAAATTTTATTATTTAATTAATGTAATTATTATTTTCATTTAATTTATTCCCAACTTCGGCATTGGTGCCTACTAATAAATCTGGTGAAGTCGCAAGGTGGTACAATGTTGATCACAAAGATATCTCATCTAGATATAACATAACGTGTCCAAAATAGAATATAGTCATTAGGAAAATTAATTTCTAATTGGCAGCTGATATCTTCAAATTTATTGGACACATAATTAGTAGAAGATAAGAAATCGTGATATATTATGTCAGAGGGTGACCACTGTTGGGCAGTTGAGTATCTGCTAAAACGACAGTCGAAGTCTGAAAGGAAGCGTCGGTTAAAAATGAGCAAAACTCCATCTATACTAATATTATAAAGAGGAAAGATTTATTTGTGTGTGTGTGTGTATGTGTGTGTTTCTAAGTAACGAATAGGCTCCAAAAATTCAATTCTTTCACATTTAATCACAGATTAACATAGGCTATTTTTCACGGGAAAATGCTTCAAACCCATGGGAAAACGGGTAAACTTCTAAGCGGCTGAACCGATGGGTTAAAATTTTATATGGTATTGCGATGGTTTCCTGGATGCTTAAAGCTACAATTGGAACCGATAGGTGGCGCTGCTGACTGCATGTTAACTACTAAACGCCTTAACCAGAAAGGTTTAAATTTTACATGTGTATTTCCATTGTTTCAGAGACACATGGCGCCACTGTCATTCCAATGAATTTTATATATTGCTATAATAGTCCATGCTGACGCATCTATTAGTGGCGTAGCAACGCGCGCACGGTACAGCGAGTTGGTTAATATAGTAGAAAGAGTCGCAGAAAAGGTCAACGAAACATATACACAATGCGAATGTATCGGGAAAATCAATGACGTGCTATGATCAGATCGATCGGGTACAGTACGATGGTGACGTCGAGAGTTTTCGCAACCGGCATGTGCGTATGAAGAGAGTTATGAATGTGTTGGAAGAAACACGCTTCACTCCGCCTACCTCTTAAATGAACTGGTATGATGATGGGTTCTAAATAGTGTTGTAATACAGTCAGATAAAACTACGACATGTCACTTTCATTTCTATAAACACATTTTATTATTTAAAAAATATTGTAGTTTATCGACACGATAAGTGAGATCGGCTGGTCCAACAGGGGAAGCATGTTTAGATGGGGCAAGCATCCGCATATCCGGGACGTTGTCAATTGCGTTTGGCCCTCTATTTAAAAATGCTTTGTAAAATAAATAAATATATAATTAATATCTGTGGACTTTACACACCACGTTATCCTAGTTCCGTGCGAACCCTGTACCACTGCGCCAGAAGGTTGTCTAAAGGTATAAATAATTATGAATACTCTCTCCTTTAAAGGTTATCCATAATCCTGCTTAATCAGTTTACAGTTCGAGTAATCTGCCGAACTTCTGCTACTCGAATACATGACATCTATGAAATTGCATAAATGGGCAGTGGTGATACACCACAGTTGTCAGATAAAGCCTGTCTTATGACAAATAGTTCAGGCATTCTGCTGATCAGGGTGTTACCCTAAGAGTTGTTATAATTCATCCACGCTCGTCCTGTCATGCTGATCTCGTCCTGCTCTATATAGATAAGCATAAACTTGAGCTTATAACAAATACAAGGAATTGCACAGTGTAATGAAAATTTTGCGTACTATTATTAGGAATAGATAAGCCTCAACAACACTTCTTGTTGCGATCCAGGACCTCACGACGTAGTCAGTGCTAGAGAGCGCACGGCCAGAAAAAGGTACCTAAGATTTAAATGCAGTTACCAAATTCAACTTCTTTATTTACAGTATTTTTTTTAAATTTTTTACCATGAAGACGTATAAATGTAAAAAATGGTAAAAAAGTAAAATATATAAACGTTAAATATTTTACCACATCACATATTACAAACCTTTAAAATTATTGGCATAAATAACTATCACGTTATTTTACATTATTTACATACATCTATTTATCTATATTCCCATTATTACAGTTTTGCTAAACAAACACTTTATTCGAACATCGATATTAATGTTCACAATAAATTGTCTAAGCAAATGGAGTTCCATCTGTACTCCCGTTGCATGCGTAGATTAAATTGTTTCGCTGAATCGATTAACTTTTCGATCGCGTATCGATCCTGTATCGATTATTTTTTATTTTGCCACAGCTCTTTAGTATTCGCCGCTTGTACATCTTTATTACTCTATTAAGTGAGAAAACAAGCCATTCATGTTCAGTTTATTTATATAACAAATATGTAAAGGTATATTTAGTACGAGATCTTATCTGCTGAAGATTGATGATTCACAGTAACATATAGGAATTCACAAATCACCAACTGCTTCTTTGCCCCTTCATGCTTATAAATTATTATAAAATATTGTTAACTGTACTAACGTAGCGGATGTGCCGTATATTGTGTGCTGGGTGTTTCGGGTTCAAATCCTGTTCAGGTCACGGTAATGTTTGTAACATATTTAATATATAAAAAATATATTTCCAATGTGCCCGTCACACAGGCTCTTACACTATTTAAGCAAGGGACTGGCTACAAAATCCACCGATAATTATTATAATAAAAAATCAACTTTTTCAGATGGAATTGGGATGGATCTACGAGGATACGCTGTGAGTTGGGACTTTCGATGTTCGTTTGCCTCAATGGTGATAAAAAAATAGGCCCAGCCTGCAATTAGCTGGTCTGAAAAGAAAAATAATTAAGTAATGGAAATTTTATGTAAATGTTTGAAGGTTTTAATATTTATCGGCTGTTGCCGATAATAAAAGAATGAAAAACGAAACGAGCGGCAATGGTTGTAAGAGCTACGACGTGGCTCTTACAACGAATTTCACATGTTTGTTCTTAATTTCTGACAAATATAAAATGTTCAAAAACTAGTGGTTTCATCTGTCAAAAATTTATCCATTTAAATAATTCTCCTTACGGAATAAAAAAAAATATGTTATTTCAGATTGTAATACACCTGTGCCAATTTTCTATCAAATCTGTTTAGTTGGTCTTGCATAAAAAATAACAATTAGGTATAAATACTAACGTTCGTATTTATACAGCTAAAGTATGACTATTAAATAAGAAGCTGCAACAAAGTATATAAATTATTATATAAATTTTGTAAGGAAGCCATAAGCAAAGGCTAACTTGTCCGAAGATGTTACGAATCATAAAATGTTAATAGAAGCGAACCTTTGACTTTTAGCCACAATACATCATTGTCGTGCGCTGCGACAGCCGGTTTTTGGTGTATAAAGATTGAAGCACACTGGGAGATTTCACATTATTTTTAAGAAGTAGACATTGTTGCATTGCGCCTGAATCTGACAAGTTTTTTTTATAAAGTATGGTTGGATTTTAAAACAATGAGGATCTAATCTGATGTTACGACCGTCATCTATAATTTTACTTGTTTTTCTCTGCCCTGCATATCTTAAGCAAGGCCGAGTACCTACTACTAAGTAAGTAGTAGTAAAGTACTAGTAAACCAAGTACTATATAAAGCAGTACTATATAAGCATAGGCAAACAAACCTAGTAGCCAACCTCAAGAGTAAGAGCCTAGTTAAAGTATTATATTATGTAGTCAGCTTACATCCAACACCTTAGAAACAGAGATTCACGTTACCCCTTCGATGGACCAGACACTCATGACGTCCGTGCGGCACAATCTCTTATAAATTTTGTCGGTTGCCACGTCATATAAAACCGAATCGATTGTACCTGTTCTTCTTCCAAAAGAAAATATTATAATTTCACGACATTCCAGTAACTAAGGGATAACTAACTAGGGGGTCTCAATAGTCTAAATTAATTTTATCATAATTATTTGACAAAACCAATCAACACCAAGTGTGCGAGCATTTAAGTCTCTGAAGTAATTGATAATTTAATGTCAAATCTCAAACAAAATTTTAGTTCATAAAACGCTTAGAATTCAAATAAACTTCCTTAAATAAAACATGTTTTATCCCGTAATGAAATTTTCCCAATGTGCTCCTTCTCTTATATTTGTATTAGAGCACACACGATCGGTTCCCACATTACAGTGAGACGTCACACCCGGACAGTCGATCCGCCGGTAAAAGGTCACATCTTACCATTTATTGAGATATTGTAACGTAAGATGACGTTAACGGGTTACTTCACCCAAATCTGACCACCAATGAGGATTTTTAGTTTGATTTTCACTTATCTAAAATACTATCGACGTTTTTTTTTTCGTGATGTAATATCAATTTTTTAAGCTTCCAAATAGAAAAGAATCATAATAAAATAGGACTCCTCGGCCAAGATAATAATAGTATAACCTATTACTCGCAATAGTCCGGTTTGCCTTCTCCCAGTAGCTGGGAAAGAAGGGGGGGTCTGCCCCCCCATCGACCACAAATACAGAGGCTTGACCTCCCCAGTGTGCTCGCCTCTCATATCGATGAAGCTGCACTGACCTTAGCATAGTTCTACCTAAAAAAAAAATAGGACTGTTTTTAATACTATAAAGAAACTAATACCATAAAATAGACTACAAAAAAGTAACCGCAGCCGTTTTGACTACCGTTACCTTTTAACATCAAAATCATAATAGGTATGCACGTAGATTCCAGTACAGCACTGGGCCTTCAGCCTGTTAGCGTAGAGTCTATCTAAAAAAAAATGTAGATTCCTCATTCAACCCATTCGCCCACTGACTACTCACAAAGTGCGCAAAATGCGACAGCCTTGGAAATTGGATACAGCATCGTGTGAGCGAGAGGTACCTCCCCGATCACGCCGACCAAAACGGCTACTGCATGGACGTTACCACCTCTAACTAAAAATGTACATATTTTATTAAAATCTGTCGATTTAGATATTATTTTTGCGTTCCTATCTTTTAATTCGTTAGAGATACCTATATATAATAAAGGTATTTTTAACTAGACTATTAACCGTGCGAATGTCAATCGCCGTCAGTAGTCAATGATTGGCAACGATTGCCCGTTTTGTAATAAAACTATTTTAACGGATTTTATGGTTGCTGTAAAGCTGAAACGTCGGTATTTATGAACCGCGATAAAATCCGTTAAGATTTTATTTGAATGTGTGTGTGTGTGTGTCATTCATCATTAGTCTGTTAGAAATCATTATTCTCTGATAGTCTCTGATAGTTTGTACGTTTTAGTTAAGGAGCATCATTATTTCTTTACGAAATTATTTACTTGCTATTCATCTTTTCATAGCAATACGACGTCTTCTATAAAACCAAAATGGCTGTTACTCTATTATAAAAATATTTTTATAATAGTTAAGATAATATTTCGTCGTATTAGATATTTAATAAAGTTATGCAATATTCGTCAATACAGAAGATACAAGAATATTTTCCCATGCCGTATATCTGGTCACTTAACATAAATCGTTTCTGACGATATGGGAAAAATGATATCTCTAATTAGCTTCCCAGTAGTGGATGGGTGTCCAGTTTCTTTATTTTATGGATCCGTAATGATCTGGCGAGTGTATTGTATATCTATAAATGATTAGCATGCCTCAATATTGGTATATAAATAGTTATTATGTCTGTGGGTTTATATTTTTATTGGTGAACGTTGTTGCGCCGGTACAGAGGTTGATATCTATTTTACAGGAGTGTGTGTAGCCTGGGATGCTACTGTTTGAGTGGTGTGTACGATTTAGATAGGAATATGGTAGATTACAATGTGTGTATTTACTTTGATCGTGGGTTAAAGACTGAGAGTCTTATAATATCTGTGAACTTTATACATTACGTTAATTTAGTCCGGTCATGAGTACCTTAAGGACTTGTGTTACGGGTATCTACTAGACAAAGAATATATTTAAAACTTTTTTAAAATTTTATAAATTTTAATTATTTAATATTTTTATTATAGAAATACATAAATATTCATTGCCTGGGCGGGATTCGAACCCGCGACCTCTGAGGCGACTTGCTCCATTCACTCGAGCTTACCGCTTCGCCAGCAGGTCATCAAGTGCAATCGTCACGATATCTAAATGATATATAATAATATTTGCGGATGTCTATGGGCGGCGGTAGTCACTAACACCTGCTCGTTTGCCCCCTGTATCATAAAAAATCTAATCCAGTGTGAGGCTGAGTATTTTGAGGCTGTGCTGATAAGAATTAATTAAAGTAGTACGTAGTACGTAGTTTAGAAACAAAAAACCCGACTGCTTTGAAAATAGTTTCAACGTACTCTGTGTTTACACGCTTCATAAAGGAAAATCTAACGACACCTTTATCATCCTCAAAAATCTGTAAAAACGTTCAGGCAGTAGAAGGGATCATAGAAATTCACATACGCACATATGCTCAAAAAACATTACCCTCTTGACACAGTTGTGTGAAAAACACTGTACCATTGGAAATAAAGTGATGGTGATGAGCAAAAAAAGTGTGAGCTTTAGACCACACAACTGAAGTAAAACTTAATTATTGATTTTCATTACCGTAGCCACAACGACATAACATGTCATATGATATTTATTTTTTAAATACGAAAAAGTTTCACTTACATTGAATTTGAATTTTGAATTTGAATGACAACTTTCATTGGCCTTGCCCGATGTGTGATTTCTGTAAAGCGCGCGTATAGAAGACTTCAAAAATATTAACTAACATCACTCGTATAGGTACAGGGTAGTTCCCCAAAAGCCTCACCCAAAACGTAACAGAATAAAGTATTATCGCCGATATCAAAACACTTTCCCAATTCCAACAATGGGCTCACAATTTACGAGCTTGTGTAAATGATTTTTAAGCGATACGTTGCTTATAATTTTCGTACATGAAATTACCTCAGCAAGTCGATAAGAAGTAGAGATAATAGGTTGGTACACGTCTTGAATTGCGATTGTTCGCGCCTCGGCGAGGAGGCAGCGCCTCGGGCGAACGCCACTCTTTATAATTTGATCACATTTGTACCGCGGACAATGCTGGCCTAAAGCGCAAGACGACAGGTGGACACGGAAACCAGTAGAGTCGAAAACCATTACTATAACTGAGGTTTACCATTTTAGGTATGAAACATACTATCGCTGGCAGAATTTGTCTAGTGTTAAGTATATTTAAATATTCTGTGTATAATTTTATTCATGCAATTTGTTAGATACAATGTTTTAACAAATAAAGGTTTTATTTAATTATTTACTCCTCCTTTTTCATAACACTTTTAAACTTCCTGCTATTTTTTATTGAACTGTTAAGGTCGACATCGATAACTTATTACTTAAGTTGTGCGGTACCTTTTTGCATTATAAAACCCGTTAATGCAAGCAAGTTCTAATAATATTTAAAACTGAGCGACTATAAGGAATTGCCACAATACAGTGTACTGTTAAACACTTAGAATATTAAATTACAGTACGTATAAATGACTGCAACTCTTGCAATGTATTCTCATCTCCTAGACCATCACCATTACCTCCCATATGTCCATGTCTGCTTGAATAACTAACATAACGTTGCATCTATCTTATACTAAGTATCGCCCTGCAGCAGATTCTCCCGCCATCTTGTGACGTCATTAGCTAATAGAAATAAACCACAAAGTCGTCTCCATTGCAGTTGCGAACAATTTCACGGGCACGACTCCTTCAGAGGTGTAGCCCGGGGCTCGCCACAATGCCCGCTACTTTTTCCTCTGCCATAATAAACATTTGTATTCACCGCACGAGGTCTGACCGGGCAGATTTGGCCCCAAGGTACCTGATACACATAGAGCGTTCACTTTAATGTTGATTAAACTTTTTGGGAATTACCAAAAAGGGTGCAGCACTGATAATTACATACATTACGTTGATATAAAATAAAACGTAGATTAGTTAAAAGCACATTAGCTGTTCGGATCGACTAATAAAAAACTTACTATTTTTTTTAATTATGGAAAAATATTCTTCGGGTTTTATTGATGTTTATAATTTTTCTAACATATTATATGAAATGTGGGTTTACTTTCTGTCAGAAGCGTTACTATAGTGCCTTAGTTTATTTATATACCAGGCACCATCGTCACGAGTTTTTACCATTGCACTCTTAACGGATACCGATTTGATTAATCAGACAGCCAGCAACCACAATGCGATCTACTAATATGCACATTGTAGCTTCCCTTTTTAAATACATTTTATCCAAAATGAAGAAATATTTCATTTATTTTTAAAGTAACGCTAAGACAGCAATTAATATTTAGCACATTATTGTTTAAAGCTAATTTATTTCTATAATTCTTTGTTCTACAAAAAGCTATGTGAATCTATATTCATGATCGATTTAATATCAATATAATAATGATAATGTGAATTCAATTAAACCAGACTGAGGATAAGTTTTTATGGGGACCGTCATGTAATGGTGGATCCATTATGAGCCAGTCATTGTATCCCACACAAAAGACCTATAAACCTTGATGGACAAAGGTGTACCTTGAGTAATTGAATGCCATACATGATTGATGATATTAATAACTATTGTTTTTACATCAACGCTATATTTTCACCATAATGAAGATCCGAAACTTACTTATAAATTCATCTATACTATATAATAAATCTGTAGAAGGGTCAATTCTGTACATTGAAAATATTGAAGAAATAAATAGCAGGGGGTGTTACTGGAT
>LUGF01023755.1:290594-341713 GCA_001625245.1 Calycopis cecrops
CGTCTACACGTTTGGATCGATACGATTGGATACGACTTAGGTTTTAGTAAGAGTATGCATGCATGCAGCCGAATTGGCCGACCGGAGAGGTACCTCTCGCTTGCATGAGACCAGCGTAAAGTGACACCTATGCTGGCGCGTTTCGCGTGTAAGAATGGCGTGGCCCATGGAGGTGGGAGAAAAAAGGAGGGCAGCGCATGCCTATGGGCGTGAAAATGGCTACGACTGCTCATTTGTCCCCCTATACCGTAAAAAAATTATAAAAAAAAACGTTTAAGCAAACGCTGGAAAATTGGAAGTTTTTTTCAAAGGTACAATTTTTTTTTCAGAATATAAAACAAAACAAAAGTAGACAAAATTCAATTGGATCCGGTTGTTGACAACTGACACCCACAGTCATCCGCGTTTGTGTTAGGCAAATGTTGCCATTATACCCTCCTCCCCTCAATGTAGCTGTACGCGCAAGCCTTACTAAATGATCTAAGCGCAAGCCGCAGGAAGTGAGGCACATAGCGGTCACATTATGGCCTATCCAGTCATGATGGTCTATTTCGGCTGCAATGCAGCACATTACAATCTATTTATTATGTACAATCTACATACTATACATTTAATAATTAATAATTAATGTAAATTATTATTATATTGTAAAAAGGGAGTATTCCCGGTCATTGAATTGAATAAATAAATAAATAAATAATTTTATTATAGTAAGTTAATAGTACCTGGTTATTTATAACATTGCTAGACCGCAGACGATTCAGACTCCCCAGTCCCCAGGAGTCCGAAACTGCTGCTAATAACCGAGCTTTTCGGTTAACCTCTCATTTATTTATTGCGAGTAAAATGTGAGATTTTCCCACATTTTGGGAAATATAAACGTTCATTGGCCCATTGGAGGGTAGAAGTAAAGGGCGACAACTATCTGCAATAACTGCATAGCCGGTGCGGTTCAGGTTGATGCTTATAGGCCTATACAGATGCTCTGCCCTCCTTTCTCCTCCCGCCTCCAAGGGCCACCGGCTTCTTACAAAGCGCACGAAACGCGGCAGCGCAGCTGTCACTTTACGCCGATCTCGTGCAAGCGAGATCAAAATAATCTTAGTTGCGCGACCCTAATGTACACACCGCCTTAATTTTCGAATGCACCAAACCGCTCGTTACGTTTAAACAAAGGGAGAGATCACGTGAATAAATTCACAAAATTATTGGTATTGTGTCGAGCTCCGGAGGCGAGAGCATCGAATTATATCGGCAGATAGCATCGGAGGTACAGATTGTTATTTGCGCCCTTTAAATACAAATAAATAAGTGATGTGCGATAAAGGCGAGGCATTTCGGGAGATTTCGTATGTTAATTTGAGTGGTCCAGATATTATCTGCCTTTGGAATAATCGCCAGTTGATTGTTTTAGCGTTATTTAAGCGTAAGTGATGTTGGTATTTTTAGCTTGGTTGGACTTAAGTATAGTTTTTTACGAACGTTGTTTACAGCACATTATTTTAATCTCAGAGGTTTTTTACAGTATTTGGAAAAACATCCGGTCCTTCTGGTAAACATTGACGCCCAAAAACAACCACACAATAAATTCATAGAGGCCTTCCTTGAAAATATAAACTTTGAAAATTTATAATAAATATTAAATGTTAAAGCTTACTTTACTTAACTAACTAGTACTTACTTAGCTTTGAGGTAAGCTAACATCGTGGAATAAGACTACAGATTATTATCAATAATATTCTTTATTTAATTAGAAGTGACGTGCCATCATATATATATGCAATTGGGGCTATTGGTTTGTCGTACCATTCGAAACTCTTTGCAAATGAAATACAAAATGCTTGCAATGCTTCAGAACGGGCAGTACTCCTTCAAGAGTGAGTCTTGCCTAACCAAACATAACGTTACAGAGAACCTGTCACTCACTCCATGTTACGTGAGTGAAGTGAGACATTTTGACATTTTTCCGTATGCACGTCACTTCTTTATTAATTCACTTTTACTGGCCACGATATAAAACGACTAGATGCACAATTAATTTTCTACAAACAACTTCGACACGATGAAAAATCTGTAGTTAATTTACCTAATCAATGTCTAAACACCCTTGCGATTAATAAATAACCTAGATAAGCATCATGCACTTATCGCACTGCCAAGATATTAAGATCGAGGTCTGATATTAAGCGCTTTTACGTGCTACCATTGCTAATTGTAACGTAATCGATGCAACTAGTAAATTAGCTCTCTTTTTCATTTGCTTTCTCTGTCTACTGCCATCCCGAAGTGTTTTCTTGAAAGATTCTTCGTTTGTGATAATCCTAATGAGAGAACTGTGGAATCGAATAAATGTAAGCAACACATACCTATCATAAGTAGGCTCATGGGTGTTGGTGTAGAGTGTAGACACTTCTCACTCGGTTAATCGACCACTATATTTTTCATAGAATAATGCGCAAATCATTTAGATCTTGAATCGACATTCTCGGCAACGTATTTGCATATTGCTATAGCTCTACTGTCTCAACGATCTTAGTCGTTCTTCTGTTTTAATCTCATTTTTGAACAGGTCACATACTAGAAGAACATTAAACATCCACACAGACATCATGTGAATGTGTTACATGATGAGCCACCGAAAAAAAACACTGCTCGAAACGCGAAAGAGTAACAATAATTTTCGGTGATATCACGTGAATGAAAGGCACCTTCCAAGTCGCACCAGTCCAATTCACCTGCAATGCAACAATAGCACAATCTCTTGCTGAGCCTACAATATTTACTATAACCGGTATCCTCGTAAAACCGATACCCAATATAGAAGAATACCAAATACCAATAAACATAACCCATTTAACAGCTGTTTACGAGTATCCGTTAGAAAGTTGACAAACGTCCAGATTGTATTGAGCGGAGATGAAATATCGGAACAGAACAAAGGAGAAAGTTGTGAATATCAATTAGGTAAATCTGGAATTATTTGTCATATTACCACCGAGTACGTGGGATCGGATATTGCGAATTATAAGCAAGAGGGACTGAGGATTGTGAATTGTATTCATGGAATTTAAATGCCTATTAAGTTGGTATAATAAAATTTCCTACAGTTTCTACACAGAATTCAGAAATGGCTTGTAATATATTTGACACGTTTTTAATGCATTTATGTAAAAAATCCAATAGATTTAATAATATTATGATCGTTATCGTTTAAAACAATCGTTATAGTTTTTTCTCATTATTTTCATTATTCTTGTTAATAAGAAATACCAAGCCAGTGTATTTTGAAGTCATCCATAAATATTCGTTAAAGTAGAGGTTATTACGTCCGACACCATTGCCCCAGTTCGTGGTATATTTTTTTTTCATTCGATCATCCGGACACCGTCAATTTGTTCCAGCCGCGCCGCAGCCCTAGTTTTGTGCCCTTACTCTGCAGTCGTATAGGCCCTATTCGGTTTCGGTTTTTTGCACCATCCTTCATGTTAATTCTGATGGCCATTTAAAAAATATTGTCATAAAGATAAAATTTTGGGGTTTTTTTTAATTGAATTATTATCATTTTATGGACATGTACAACATCATTATGAACATTACATGACTATTTACAATTTCATAAACATTTCTTGCAAGATTAAAAAAATAAGGCGGGCACGAGCACCGTCGATTCCGTACCAAGAGGAGCTTTAGCATAGAAGTTGAGAATTATGAATTTGTGGGCCCACATTTTGTATTAAATTCAAAATAATATAAACGTAGGTAAGTTTGTTAGGGTTGTGTTCTATCTTAGATCTATGTTCTTATTGTAAGGTAACAGGAAGTACCTAAAGGTTTTACGTTATTTTAACAATCGGAGCCATTTAATGATTACTGACGCCCATAATAATTTTCCTTCATCCCCTCCGCCTAAACGGGCCAGCGGCTACTCACAAACGGCATGAAAGGGTATTGCATAGCACTTATAAGGTCGTATCATATGTCATAATATTTATGGGGTTGATATACCTACCCACTATCCCTACGGATGCCATGAGTCGCTATAATTTGAAGGTCCCGAGGGATCTGCAGGTAACAGAAACCCTCCAGCGACAGGCTGATTTTGGCGAAAAGGCCTAACTTCTCCTCCTTGGGGACTGCCCGGCTACTTCAAAATAGTCCACCACCCTGACCCCTGGCCCCAGTACTTCAAAGAAGCAAGCCCAATGACCGAAAAGCGGACCCGCCACTTGTCCCAATCCACGCCGCCGTCTGATACTTCAAAGGGACGGATGGAGGACCCCTCAGTTGAGCTGCTTAATTCTGGTCTCTCCCCCCAAACACAGGGCCGCCTTGGGATCAGAGAGACCAAGACCCCCGCCACGGTTATAATGTGACTCTACAATGGATTCGGTTTTTGCTTTTGAGGTGCGAAATGTTCTGCAATCTCTTCTGCAATGCTGACTTCTTACTTCCTACGGGGCTGTAGCCCCGTAAGAGAAGTCCATCCTTATCCATCCTTATTAGGTCGTAGTCTCTTCATATAGTCCCTTCCATTTTGCTCTATCCCTGGCCTCCGTCTCCAAGGTGTCACTTTGCCCATACGCCCAAGATCTTCCAAGAAGTCTTTCCACCTCTTTCTGTCTGTCTATTCCATCTATCCTGCAATACGTCACAAACGCAAATAAATAAACAATAAATAATATTCTATTACACAAAACGTGTTCCAAGTAACACAATACGTCGTATTTTGTTTTTAGCTACCGACACTCAGCTCGCTAAGTTGGCCGACAATTTATGCGTACAAAGCGATCAGAAATGACTCCTTAGCCCCGGGCTGTAGTTAAGTTATAACCAAGTAGCTGGTGCTCCCTATCTCGCCATCTAGCGATCCTGACATACATTACAATCAGGGTTGGATTTCTCATTCCAAATGATCTCTGATTTACACGGGAGATGGATCAGATTGTGTGATGATGGTTTGACATGTACATGGTGCGTAATTGTTTTAAAATATTTGTCGTTGATTTCAATGATAAGAGCAAAACTTTTGTAGAAAATTAATTATTGTTATATTTGCTGAATTGTGTTTCTTCGCAAAAGGGCCACCGGATACTCACCAACTATATAAAATGCGACAGTACCTACCTAGTCTTGGCTCTAGGCTATCATGTGACCGCGAGTTGCCTCTCCGGTTTTATTATTTAAATTAACTATTAGGTACAAAATTATCATTTCTCTATAATTAGGTATAATATATTAATGTTCATCTTCAAAATATATTGTGTGGTACGTCTCAATGGACGTCAAATAAGATGTGTTTCCTTAAAATTTATCTTTTATATACAATATTTTTCTTTCTAATTTATTTTGATACCCGACGCGAGCCTACTTAGTTGTACTTCAAAAATAAAAATTGTTCAATCGTTATAAAATTTAGCCTATGTTACTTCCTGATAACTTAGAGTTCTATTAGTGAATGAATTGTGAAAATGGGTTCAGTAGTTTTGAAGCATAATCATCATCATGGACATTAGTCTCTCCTCAAGTCCGCAATGTTATGATTAGGCTAATTAGGATGATTATGTCCATAATATAAGTAAATATCTGTTTATAATTTCTCACACTCACAAAATACAAAAACATGACATAGCCAAACGCCAGTGGCGTGCTAATGGAGAGGAGTATGTCCAAGAGTGCACTGCAATAGGCTGATGATGATGATGATGACGTAGCCTTTTGATCACAACAGCAACCGCACGAAACGCGACAGCATTTCCGCTACTTTACGGCTGTACACGTACACCAAACCTCCCCGGTCGTGGCTGACCAATTTTCCGACAATATGGCTACTACCACCTCTTGCGAAATAAGGCGTAATTTAGAAATTAAATCAACAAAATGTAGCACCTTTATAATTTGCCTGTCAGCCCTGCGCGGTTTCCTGCATTGTGACTGGCCTGACAAAGCTAGCTTTATGTAACTGCGGATTTGCTGCAAGTGCTTATTAGATTTGATTTCGTAACGTTCACGCAATTTCATATTCAAGCTATCATCATCAGGAGCTGTGCGTCGATGGAAATCTATTCTATTTGATATTATTATTTTTTGAAGTAAAGCTTATATACGCGCGCTTGACATGGGACAGCTTACTAGCTGGATAGAGCGTTACAATAAATCACAAATCAGGCGAGGCTATTGGAGTGAGAGCTGGTGGTAGTCGTTCAAATTCAAAATTCAAAGGCGATTTAAGAGAAACTTTTTTGGATTTACAAAATAAATTGCTGAAGACATGTTATGTCATTGTACATAATGAATTTGTGTAATAAATCAATAATTAAGTTTTACTTCAGTTGTGTGGTCTAAAGCACACACTTTTTTCTAGCGTTGCCTCACAGTTTTACCAAAATAAATCTATTCCTAGGAATCCATTTAGTATATTCGGGGCAAAGTTAGTTTATAGAATGGAATTCCAATTTTTGTTCCGAATTTCATCCAAATCTCTTTTTCATAATGTCCACTGTTCCTAAGTATTTTGCGCGAAAGACTAACAAACAGACACACAAGCACTCGCGTTTATAATATTAGGAGCAGAGTAGGTAAATGGGTGCAAACGACCACCGTTCCTCCTCCTCCGATCGAATGTTTCAAAAACCATATTTTGAAATGGCATTACTGTACAACAACAACAACACATCACTCCAGGTTCGTAACGGGGAGGTACAGGGTACAGAGTGCCGTCACACTGGGTACAGTTACCCAATCCTGTGGCCGACTGGGGACGAGGTAATAAAGTAACTCATGTTTATTTATGCGGATAAAAAGTCGGTAGTCATACTGATTTAAGTAGCTACCTAAAAATCTCTCAACGCGGTGACTAGCCCTAGGATATCGTAACAATGCCTTACGGCATTTTCAGTGCGGCTCATAAATATTATAATTGACACTTATAAGGCTATATTATGTGCCTCTTACTTTCTCTACGTTTTCTGTTATACCCTGGCGAAAATTATGAAATCACTTTCGACATATAGACAATGTAGACAGTCTTACTATCTACATAGAGCCTTTTTATTTCACACTAGCTGTGCCCCGCGGTTTCACCCGCGTTTAATTTCCAAGAAATCCATATAAACTTCAACACGCCATTTCACTCCTTAGGGGTTGAATTTCTAAAAATCCTTCTTAGCGAATGTCTACGTCATAACATCTTCCTGCATGCCCAATTTCAGCCCGATCCGTCTAGTGGTTTGGGCTGTGCGTTGATAGATGACTATGTCACCTTTGAGTTGTATATATATAGATAGATAACACCCAAGTGAAGTGACAGATTTATTAAATTTACTAAGAGGTAGTGCCATGCCACTTTGTAACAGGATCAGGCCAGTACAATCGCGGTGGATCACGCACATGACATACCCAAAGTAACATGAACGCGTTTGCATTTTGTGTTTCCATTGGCACGTTGGAGAGGAAGAAAAGGGGTGTAATAAATTTGCTGAAGTCTATAAATATGCTGTCCGACAGCTCGTTTGTACCTTATAGTATAAAATAGTACTTATTTTTCTTTACGAATTTCATATTTTTGTAAGAAGTGCATGCTGCATTCATGCACGCTGCCGAATTGGGCCGGCACGGCGACCGGGAAGGTACAGCTGTGTTCTCGAGATTCGTACGTTTTATAAGTATTCGGTGACCCATTGAGAGGTAAAAGAAAGGAGGACAACGCATCTGTATAACCTCTATGCGCATATCTATAGGCATCGGTAGTCATAAGTTTGCTCTATTATAAAAAAATTACATTCCGCAAATTCTATAAACACTTCCTGGTAAATAATATTAAACGGTAGCTGTTAAGTATCTTGTCGGTATAATTTGTTCTGTACCGTTCGAGTTAGCCATTTCCAATGGGTGCGCTAACAGATTTAAATTGATTACTTTGAATAATATTCGTCAGTGAGACGTTAATAGTGCTACATAAATTGTTTATTGATACTTATTGGTACTTGCTGTGTAGTGGCTGGGAATAGTATTGGGACTTAAGAAAAGCCTGCGCCTTAGTCTTACGTGATCGTACTGTAAACTGAAAGTGGTGATTTTTGTCACTTTTATGTTAAATTTTTGATAGCTTCGTGATCTGTTGGTAAGGACTTAGTTCAATCAACCCAGGATTCAAATGGATTCGATCTGGGTTACATCATCCAGATCGAATCCACTAGAATCCTGGGTTGATTGAACTAAAATGGGTGATTGCTTTTTCCAATTCTATAAAGTATCAACTATTCTGCTGCTGCTTGACGCCCCAATCGATCGGTCCAGCGGCTGATTTCTCTCCGGTCGTACCAGATTACCACACCGTCCATTTGGAATAGGGGAATGGGGAAATAGACAGTGCACTTGTGTCTGCGCATACACTTGTGCACTTTAATATCTCCTGTGCGAGTGGCGAGTCTCAAGAAAGATAACGATAGTTTAATTGGCCTTTGTAAATTTTATTACTAATGTTATGTTCTGCATAATATTTTCGTGAGTGACAAAATTTTATCTTGTTCCTTAAGGTAATTTGAATATAAATATACCTTACTCTTACCGCTTGGCGCCTGAAAGCAGATTTAAATAAGCTCTGAGTCATTCAACGTGGTATGGAAAAAAACTATGGTCGATATTTCACTAAGAGATAAATCCTAAATTGGAATCTGCATTCTGCACTAGAGCGACAGTAACCAATATCGATCAGAAAGTGCGCAACTTATGCCGCCTCCCTAACTGGAACCAGGGGCCAGGCTGGGAACCTGGCCCCAAGCCCGGCCCAGAAAATGAAAAGAAGCCTCTCTTGAAGGAGTTCGGTTCGGTGGAAGGACTGGACAGTCGTCGGGGTGCCCTGTCGCTGACAGATCCGGGGCACTCCAATATAGGCGGCCGATGGCACCCGCTGGGCTTTAGTGGGTATTCGGCTTCGCCGCGAGCCCCACGCACACATCGGATCCCACCCAGGTTCCATGGCAGTGCGTAAACGCATTTCCCCGCGAAAAAAAAAAACGATCAGAAAGTAAGCAAGCAAAGTGGCAAAAAAAAAGCAAAAAGGAGCTGGCCACATTGATCGCAGAATCGGCAACTGCTGGGGCAGAGACGATCTCGAGTGGCGCCTCCGCACCGGAAGCCGTAGTTAGATGGCTTTGCATCAGATGGTGATTACCTGTTGAGGGTCGAAGGGAGCCGCTGAATGTGAGCTAGTGACCGTGTCCTCTGACGCTCTCTAAGGGGAGGTCACCAGTAGATGGCTGGCTGCTGATGCAACGCTAGTCATTACTATTACTAGTGGACTCGCGAAGATCGATATTCGATCTTAGTAAAACTTTTTTGTAATTAAAAACTAAATATCATATGACATGTTATGTGCATTGTAACTAAGGTAAACAATTTATGTAGAATTTTTCACACTTGCAAAAGACACACAGAAACTTCATCAATAATTACGTGTATCGTAGGTATATGTATATCAATGTGTCAAATGCATGTTAGTGTGTGTAAAGTTTTATTTATTAAATTAATGTACTTTATAAACATAATAATAAAAATATATTAGCGTTCTGCACTTCTCTTACACGTAAACTATAAGTTTGCCAAATTTCATGCTCCTCCGTCCGCGCAATTTTCGTAAAAATGTTCTTAAAGTTTTCGCTTCACGTATTAATATATGGATAATAGATATTCATCATTACTCTAATTTATCGAATAAAATAAAAGCCCACAACTGTAATTTTGTAAGTAGTAATGCCACACACACTTAGTAAGAAGTAGTGCCACACTAAATGCTTGCATGTATTGCCGAATTGGGCCGGCACGACCGGGGAGGTACCTCTCGCTGACACGCGACCGGCGTAAAGTGACAGACAGCTGTCGCGTTTCGAGCGACGTGTAAGTAGCCGGTGGCCTATGGAGGAAGGAGGGGGAAGGGGGGCAACGCATCTTTGTAATCTATGCGGATGTCTATTGACGTCGGCAGTCATGAAAATGGCTCCGATTGCTAGTTTGCCTCCTTATGCTATATAAAAAAATCTGTATTATACATCGCCTGTAAATGTATGATAATACATAAGCTACTAGGCAAGTGGTACGTTAGCGATTGCGTTAATGTAAATATATTTACAATGTATTAACTGTTTGTTTACGATCAGTTCTCACCACCACCTCGGGCACATCCTGTAATTTATTGAGGAGGCAGCAAGTGGTTTGGCCTTTCGTTTTAATTGTGATATATTTATTGCTACTGCAAGGAGTTCGCGTCGTCCGGGCTGGGTGGGAGTACCAGATTGGACGTCTTGGCGTTGAATCTGATACCCAACACTGGACCGAAAATGGCTGTTGATGATGATAATAACGTTTACGATGTATGTGTATGATGATGTTACGTAACGATGATAAGGCGGCTTCAGAAATGATCACCATCACCACCAGTGAGAGTAAAAAATATTTATGAGTAAAAAATTATAGGATTAAGGAGTTTCTTATACATATAGTATTTTGCTTTAAAATGTATTTTATTTTCATATTGTTTTTTAGCAGAAGACTCATGGAGCAGCCGCGTCTCTTCATGATGATAAAACACGCTCTCTGAACACCCACAGGAACTCCTGCAAACAACAAGAAATCAGCATTCAGCTTCTTCAATAGTTTTCTGTTTGTAAAGCTCGCCAAACCTAAAAGACATCCAAATTGATTGACTGTAGGTGTAGGAAGTTGACGTTATAGCATTATTTATTTATTTTATTTATTTTTCACATAAATACCAAATTAACATTTAATTTTGCTAATTTGTCAACTTTAGATCCATGTCTTAACATAATTCCTTGATGCGCCCTCCTGTGTTCCTGGAGGTTAAAAAACACCGGTTGGTGTAGATACCAATGAAATATAAAAAATAGTAAATATTTAGTTCAATTTTCAATTAATAATTATTATTAATTATGATTAGTTCAAAGTACAAATCATTAAAAAATAAAAAAATAATATATAACCTAAAATATATGATTATTATATTATATTGAATTGGTATATCTAGTACATTAAAAAATAAATACATATATACGACCTTAAACAATATTTTACGTTACATCCTTATGTATCTCACCTCTACTTACGTCCTGGTAAACCTGCTACAAGGGATCGTATGCTACAATAAAGTATGTACAATGGTTATTCTAATGAGGGGCTTGCTGTTAGTTAATACATACATAATAAGTGTTATTAGCTAAGACCAGCGCTTGGAGCAACGGTAGCTGCGATGTGCCAATCTTTTCCCCGTTTGAGCTGGGGTTACATGCAGAGATGTTGCTGAGAATAATATTAAAGACGATAACAACATAACATAAAAAATGTAAATGAATTGTGCCCTATCTTATCATTATTTTGTGAATTTATGAGATAGTTTGATGGCTATTTTAATTTTAGAATTATGAAACATTAGCTATGTCCGTTGGTTTTATCAACTGAAAATCTAAGCTAAGTTGTTATGTTTTAGACGGGATATATATAGTTTTCGGGACAAAATGTATTATTATGTTAATCCAGTTTTTATTATCGATTACAGTTTATCCAAATCTGATAAGTATTTTGGTTTGAAAGAATAAAAAAACTTACCTACATAGAAAAGTCCCTATTTGGGGACTACTAAAATACTTAGTAATTTATGTTGCCACAGTTAGGTAACCGAATTTCTTTACAAGAAGTACTGCGTTACGAGATTGGTGCATTCTTTATGGGATCGCCACATTCATGTTTACTACTATTATTGTATTTTTTAAGATGGTCTAGCCAAATTGATACTCATATATACCAGTTAAAGCTCACTATTCGCCCATATAACCCCTCCCTTAAAGGAGCTAGTACGTAATATAGTATTAAAAGGAGTCAACGCTCTCGCGGCGGCACGTATTAACAACAGCTACTGTTCCGACCGGCTCGGGGGACGCGAGATGATACGACGATAAAAAACCGACTAAATAACTCTAGTACAAAGAAATACCAGCGTAAAAAGTATTTTTGTAATACCGTGAACTGAAGAAATTCGTTTCAGTGAAGTGGTAACCGCATCATAAAAGAAACAACTTTTCTTTTTTTCGTGAAAACATTTGTGAAATAGGTACTTTGTGGAAATTACCAGCAAGGAATTGAATCCAGATGTCCATTTTCGACTTTTTTAATATTTTTTTATGGTATAGGAGGGCAAACGAGCAGTCAGAGGCATTTTCATGACTACCGACGCCCACAAACATCCGCATAGAAGCTATACAGATGCCCTGCCCTCCTTTCTCCTCTCACCTCCATGGGCCACCGGCTACTTACACACCTCACGAAACGCGACAACACAGTCGTCACTTTACGCCGGTCTCGTGTAAGCTAGAGGTAGCTCCCCGGTCGTGCCGGCCTAATTCGACTGCGTGCAAGCATGCAGTGTGGCACTACCTCTTACAACCATTTTTGATATAGTATAGGGGTGCAAACGAGCAGTCGGAGTCGTTTTCGTGTCTACCGACGCCCATAGACGTAAGCATCGAGGTTATAGCCAACATATATATGCGTTGTCCTCCATCCTCTTCCCTCTCCATATGCCACCGGACACTCACACGGTGCGAAAGGCGACAACATAGCTGTCACTTTACGCCGGTGTCGTGTAATTTTCGTTAAAATCAATTTCAAGTAGCGGGAGCCCAAATCGGCTGCAATGAAGCACAGCACTACCTATTGCTCTATTAGTGTGTTCGGATTTTTCAGATATCATAGGGTAACTCATGATCTGATACATAGAGATATAAAGAAAGAATCTGATATCTATGATCTGATACCATAGAAATCTTATTTGCAGATATAATCAATATATTTGACATAGTAAACGGATGTTTTTACAGATTTAGATCTCACTTTCACTTATTTCCAGGAGCCAGTCTCCATGCGCTATGGCGCTCGAATCGAAGAGAGGGAATTTCTAATGCTGGTTGATAAACTTCGCAAGGCGTAAAGGACTTGACATTATTACTTTTAGAGAAGTTCTCTTCAGCCAATGCACAACATTAATCTGTTAATACTACTGCATCAGTAGTACTTATAGTATTAATATTAGTTCTTTATTTTGTTTGTATATGTTGTTTATTTTGTGTAAGTGATACATTACGCCATTCCGTATCCACTGTGGATATCCTCTATTCTACCACATTCTTAGCTTAAATGGACCTATACCGACCATCTTTTTACTGTGCGATGTTCGCAAAATGTTCTTTTCAAGAGTCATAATATTTTAATTTGAATCTGGATATGAACTTCCAACAATCAGGTAGGTAGTTGATAGTCGTTTTATCAATTGAAGCAAATTAGCAATATAGTCAGCATGATGATGTATTGTAATTTTCAGACCCATTGTAATTTTCAGAAAAAAAATGTGTTCAAGAATATCTGTACTATCCTACCTATCATCTATATCTCTGTGTCCAGAAATGCATCGAGCAATTTGTTGAAGTGCGCTTTTACTGCCTGAAAGGATAACCATATTTACAAATTGTTTCACTTACATGTTTATTCCAAAGTAAAATTCTATCTAGCTGCATTACTACCTATATATTGAACACTCTGTGCTTATCGAAGCAGGTACATCAATTTTGTCCCTGCAATAATTACAGAAGTTTGATTTGCTTGATGACAACTCCATAAAAAAGATTATTCATCTCTACAATTATATAAAAAAGAATTTCATTAGATTTTTACTTTGAAACTTCTCAATTAAGCAATTAATTATACATACCAATAGCTGACATAATTGTTTCCGTCTGTCTGTCTTTATATTATCTTTATATTAGCATCTAAAAGTAATAGCACATATTTTAAAGAACCTGAGTGAATAAATATTTTTTAATTGGTATACCAGAAATCACATCGTTAAATATCCTATTAATATTATAAAGGCGAAAGTTTGTGAGAATGTTTGTTACTCTTTCACACAAAAACTACTGAACGGATTTTCATGAAACTTTACAGTAATATAACTTTCATATCAGAATAACATAATAAGTTAAAATTTATAGGGACTTTTTATAATCCGAAATCCACGCGGGCGAAGCCGCCGGCGGAAGCTAGTAATTAATAAACTAGTTACTACTTAAGATACAATAATACACCTAATGATTCAGTCAAACTTCTATGGAAACTGAATCAATATCTATATTCTATACTATATAATAAATCTGTAGAAGGGTCAATTCAGTACATTGAAAATATTGAAAAAATAAATAGCACACACACCCCATGTGTTACTGGATCGATACCAAACCAAAATATGCGATTAAAAAAAATTTTGTCTGTCTGCCTGTCTGTCTGTATGGCATCACGTGAAAACTAACGGTTCGATTTCGATGAAACTTGGTATAATTATACCTTATTATCCTAGGCATAAAATGGGATACTTTTTATCCTGGAAAAATACGTAGAAAAAAAATAAACCCATCCACGCGAAGACCGACATCCGCGTGAACGGAGTCGCGGGCGGAAGCTAGTAATGAATAAAAAACTGAAATATGGTACTATTCTGAAATGGAATAGGTGTAATCATATTTAGGGCCGGTTTTTCAATCGTCAAATAAAAATTAACCCTAGGAATAAATTATACTCATCTCACTTAAACACGAAATAAAAAATGAAACAGAGATAGTTCATTCCTAGGGTTATTTTTTATCTGAGGATTGAAAAATCGGCCCTTAGTAATTTTAATCATAAAATAATCAATAGAGTATTTTCTTAACCTGAACAGCCTTTTTTCTAGATCAACTTAAATAATGTAATCATTGAATCACATACATAATTATTGATCATTACAATATTATCTATAAATATGTATCATTACGAGGAGTACAGGTCCCGTGATCATTAGAGGTGACGGAGTAGCGCAGCTTGTCGCGACCGTGTTCGGAGTGTAACTGTTCTTACACAGTTTATGTAACACCGAGTCTTCATGCTAAGAACGATTAAAGAATATGAAGTTCTTGAGGTAATACACCAATAGAGAACTTTTGTATAGGCCGTTGACATCCAGTCATTAGACTCGATATCATAATTATTACCATTATTACTATTATTATTATTAAGACGGTATCACTTGAGATCTGTCCCATTGGGCTAACTTGCAAGAGTCTACAATGGCGTACCTAATACTTTATCTCACACACGTATCATTATAAAATCGTCAAAGCACCTGTTAGAGAGGATATCTTCATCTGTGAGTACTCACCTAATAACAAATCATCTAATTGTATATTTGCTCCATGTACAAGATGAATGAAATGACGCGTATGAGAATAAGATACAAAGAAAACAAGTTAGACAAGAGACGAGATCTGGTTTATCTTTCATATATAAACAAATTTGTTTGAAATCCCTAATCCTGTAAGAATAGAAGTTGATGATGATGATTTTTAATCAAAACCCAAAAACGTGGAACCAATCCAATACAAATGGCTCCACCAATGATTTTTCTCCGTTTTCCATTACGTAACACGCAAGGCTTAAAATTCCGCAGCAGGTAATAGATGATGTAACAACAGGTTGTATTTATTTGTCAGTTGTTCGGCCAGCCGCACAATAACCGCTACTTGAGTGCATTGCTTGCCGCCTAAGAACTACATAGAGACGTTACAACATGAGTTGAATCATATTTTTGAATTAACGTTAGACGAAAAAAGTTGAGCTAATTTCGGAAGTTTTTTGTAGATATTAAGCCAATAAATAAAGATATATCACTAATTAAATATAAATTCATTAATTACTGTGTTAAAATAAGAATTGTTTTTTATTTAACACATGTGAGTAAACTTTAATCCCTGTAATACTTATATGCTATTTTAACTATATATTTATATTTGTATATTTATTTTTATGTTTCGCCAGTTCTTTTCAGGATAGGGCTAGGGTTAAACCGGTGGTAGATTAAATTGTTGACGTTCAAAAAGTAATTTCTACAATTCTATTTTGAATAAAAACTTTTTCATTTCAATTCATAACGACTATGTGTGACATAACATGTAACATTTAAATTGTGTTAGCAATATAAAAGAATGTACTTATAAATTGTTGTAGCCATTAACTTCGTTACCTAATAACTAACAAAGGAATATCTACCTTTTAGACAAAATGTGAGCAGTTATTGGCTAGAGATAAACAACAAAATTATTTAAAATGTGTATCTTAGCAAAAATTTATAGCAAAATTGTCGACTTATAATATTTCGGAATTGAGTATTATACATATAGGTACACAGTTTTAGATTCAACTAATACTTGGACGCGATAAGATGGATCCTGGCAAGAATGCGAAGAATGCTCTCTAGCCCCACACTTTCACCGCTGTCGCCCTAATATAGCGGCATCGAACGTGGTGCGGGGGTAGAGAGCGAGGAATGGCATTTTTGCCAGGATCCAACTTACCCCGTTCGAGTAATACCTACCTACATATTATTACTTACTTTTAACTCCGAATCATAACTTGTCATACATAATGTTTGTCATTTTTAATAAATAAACCTACTATTATTGTATCCCCTCTATATAAATAATCGATTGCAATTAGATTGTCAATGGACAAGTGTCGCTAGGACCCGTTCTGTTCCGATGCCGTGGTTAAGAAACGCCGGTTACCGCAATAAACAACTATAGCTATGTATCCAGTAATTATCAGTTTTCTACTAGGTATACTTTCTTCTGCACCTCGAGCAATGAACTATTTTAATAACTTCGCTATTACGAATACATTATAACTTAATTGGAATTGCATTGAACATTTTTTTTTTAATTTCATTAATCGTTTACGTATTTTTATAAATAAGTAAAATACGTTTTCGGATGCAATACATTAGTACGTCATGTATTATATATACCTTATACTTTACATGTAAATGTGATTAAAATGCCGCATCCAAAAAACAGCAAATTTGACCAGTTTGTTTAAAAGAGTTCACTCTTTTCAAAAGAAGACAAAACCGCTATTTATTCAACCTCAATTGGTTGAAAGGCTATTACAGTTGAATGTGTTCTAGGATGAGCAGCATATTATGTGTCTTCGATAGCCATATGACTCAAAGGACCGTCAGGAAGGAGATTCTGCTCTAAAACCGGTAACGCATCTGCAGTTCTCATGTACTTTCCTTTAGGTCAACCGTCACCCACCCCAGTAAGGAACTAGCTGGAAAATGTGTTGTTGGCGTTGCCTAACCCTCACCTACCTTCAAATGCTATAAGCATATCATCTGGTTACCATTCTTAGTCTTAGGCTTAATTCAAACGGTAGGGGTTTGAGGGTTAGAGTCAAACCCAATGCTGCCTAAATTACGTTACATAGCAACATAACTCTTTCGCAGTCGGATACAAAGGCTGTTTACATTACTAGCAGCGTGTTATTACAACAATAGCTCTAATGTTGTAAATAAATATCGACCACACATCGTGTGCAGGAGTAATCTCCATAATGGAGATGATTGCCGGGCGCACGTGACAGGCGAACATACATGCATTGTTTTATGTGGGCTTTTGTGAAATTGCATGTTAGTGTTCTAAAGTCGAGTACGCGACTGAATTACGCAGACGGTACGGGAGCAAAAGACTAGTGTGGATACACCGTTTTATTACAATACTAGTTTTTTTTTAAGTATATTTTCAACTAATACTTACCTTTAAGAGGATGCATCATGCCGGCCCAATTCGGAATTGGACAGGGCATGACAGGGGAGGTACCTCTCGCATACATGACACCGGCGTTAAGTGACAGCTGTGACGTTGCGTTTCGTGCGGTGTATAACGAGCCGGTGACCCATGTCAGAGAGAAGAGGAAGGAGGACAACTCATCTGTATAATTTTTATGCGGATGTCTTTGGGCGTTGGTAGTCATGAACAAGATTCCGACTGCTCGTTTGCCACTTTATACTACTATATACGAAGAAAAAAAAATGTATACAAATTTTCATGAAGATCGGTTGAGCAGGTAATATTGTCGCGAAAGCGTGACAAACGAACTTACATTGACGTTTATAATATTAGTAGGGATGTTTAAAATACCGATGTATCGATAGATTGTCTACATATCGATATTCGTAATTACCGTTAAACTATGTTGTAACAGATATTTCTAGTTAGCATTTGCAATGTGACAAGTTAAAATGTATGTGAAAGTTTCGTAAGGTGTGCCAAGTATTCTTGTACGGATAAACGTGTTGATTAGAAATACATTGTTGATATTAAAATATAGATATATCGATATTCATTTCTCAGAAGCATATAATAAATATTTGCGTCTCTTCAAAGATTATTAATTACTTTTTAAATCGCTGGAAACAAATCACGTTCATTACATAAATAAATAAATTTAGTATTCTAAAAAGAAGAAAATCGTGAATATTTAATATATATGTATTAATTAATTTCTCGTTATTTTACTTAAAATATCACATTTATTTATTAAATCGAATTTGAAATTTGAATTTGAATGACAACTTCCCTTGACCTCGCCCGATGTGTGATTTTTTGTAACACTCTCGTCAGTTTTATTCCCCATATCAAGCGCTCGTATAAAAGTTTTACGTCAATAAATGAAGAGAATCCACACAAATCAAACAGCGGTGCGTAATCGGAGGCCTATCACGGCGTGGCCGGCGGCTGCCAATATTACGGAACTTCGAAAATTGACCGTTTGCCGGCTCCCATTGCGATCGATCGCAACGTAATTATCTAAACAATCAGCCGCAGTGGGCCAACGGAGATTAGATCAATGGCCGTGCCGGTCTAATGCGACATTAGACGCTCATTTGCATATTAACGATCGCACTTCCAGGGTTCCGCGTGTAAATTGTTACATCGTTATCCCAGATTGAACGACTTCAAATAATTTCAATTTCATATCCGCCACTTTTAAAACTATGCAAAGACCTTCAATCTATCAAGTCTTTCAATATAACTGTGAGTGAAATCCCCCATCGATCCCAAATCTAGTCTTGTCGTTCGACATACGACGACTCAACAATCCCATTAAGCTGTATTTCTTCAATTCCGTAGCATAAGTTCAGGTCCGAAGACTTGCATCATTAATTTAATCATATAGCGCACTTAATATATAATAGAACTCCTTCCCATTTTATGACACGGAACCCAGTGATAGCACGGCCAACAATTGACCGATTGTGAAAGTTACCGTTTGTAACTTCTTACAAATAAACTATTGAACCAAACATGATCAAATTTGGCACACATCACCTGGCGGCGGATCTATACTTTATATAAAAGTCATTCAATAAGTGTGTATTATTTTCAAATAGAATAATATATAAAATTAAAAATCATACGGTTTTTAAAGTTTTATAAAAATGTTTAATTTATTTAATATTAATAATTAATTACTCAGTAGGTACCTAGTTAATCCAATTAAAATAATAATATTATAGTTAAAAGCTAGGAATCAGCCTTCTTGCCGTACATAACTTGCATAACTTTAACTTAGAATGATGAATGACGAAAAAGATAATAATGAACTAACTTAACATAACAACAAAAGTTGTTAACCCACTTAAACTCGTACCGACGCTAATAAAGAACTCATAAAACTACGTGGAAGGTTCATATATCAATCTTTTTTATGTCGTATCACATTTGACGACAAACGTCAACTTTGAACTCCACAAACCTGCACTAAAGGGGGAATTTACGTTATCGGGGAAATTAATTTACCCGGGCGAGGTCAATGGTAAAAGAAAGCTTCTATTTTATCTAATGTGTTATATCGTTTACATGTCCCAAATGACCCCATTAATTTGATGTATATATTATCAAAGTCGAATTATGGGATTTGTCTAATATCTATTAGTGTTTTATAAGTTGATAAGAATTTGAGAAAACTGACAAAGAACATTACAATGAAATACAATTATAAATCAACCGTATATAGAGGCATACCGGTAGAATTTCATAATCTAGAAAAGTAATACAATAATTATTATGTGCACTACTTTTTTATTAAAAATGGTAAGAGGCAGCATCTTCATTGCGCGCAGTTAAATGCTCCCAGCTCTACGGAAATTCTTCTCATTTATTTGTATCAGTAACGTGAAGTGTTCGCTATGCTTCCGAACATGTTAACCTATACCAGTAGTACTAAAACATATTATAATTACCTACTAAACCTTGTTAATTAGATGTCTATAACAAGAATTTGTACCCAAAATAATCTTATTTTCGAAGACGACAACAAACTTTTATAGATTCTTTTAAATTTATAGCTAAATCTATTCCCAACAACCTAAAACCACGTTTAAAACTCGTACGTGTTAAAGATTAAGATCTTAATGTCTTTTCTTCGGTATCAATAGCAAACCAAAATATCTATCACATTAAACGTATAAAGGCTCCCATCTCGCCTCCTATACAGATGCAAATGCGCTCCATTGCTCACTAAATCGATTCCATTCGGTCATTCGGACGATCTTTCGTTCATCAATCACTGAAGATTGAGCGACACCGACGTTTACGGTATATTTATTATTGGAACCGTTTTGGTATTGCATTTAATAAAGAGTCGGGAAAGAGTTGTTTGCTCGTTTTTCATCTATATCATAAACTGGTAACCGTGACGTATGTGTTTGGATTTTTACTTCTCATTAGCTTATAGACTATTGTAACACGTAGTTCTATGCAGCTGCATTGCAAAGCCGAATTGTACATGGAGAGGTACCTCTCGGAAACGAGCGAGCATGCTCCCGCTATAATGTGGCAGCTACGTTGTCGTGTTTTGAGCAGCAGCAGCAGCAAATTACGATGTGTCAGACATGTGCAGATTCACACTCTTTTTTTATGGTACGCGGGTCAGACGAGAAGTCGGAGCCAGTTTCATGACTACCGACGCCCATAGACATCCGCATAGAGGCTATACAGATGCGCTGCCCTCCTTTCTCCTCCGTCCTCCATGGGCCACCGGCTACTTACACACCGCATGAAATGCGACAGCACAGCTGTCACTTTACGCCGGTCTCGTGTAGGCGAGAGGTACCATCCCCGGTCGCACCGCGGCCGGCCCTATTTGGCTGAATGCAAGCATGCAGTGTTGCACTACCTCTTACAAAAGACAGAGGTAACCTTATTATACTTACTATACGTACTCGTATCTACTATGAAAATTCTCTATGAAATTCTACTATGAAAGTTCTCACGTAACACGGGCGTGAATTTACGGTATCGCTATAACGTTTTCTACAGTTACCAAGGATTCTTAGAGATACCGGCGTAGTGACAGCTGTGCTGTCGCGTTTCGTGCGTGTAAGTAGCCGGTGGCCTATGGAGGTGGGAGGAGAAAGGAGGGCAGCGCATCTGTGTGGCCTGATGGCGAATGTCTATGGGCGTCGGTAGTCATGATAATGGTTCCGACTGCTCGTTTGCCCCCCATACCATACCACTGGAGCCGAATTATGCCGGCACGACCGGGTAGGTAACTTACGCTTAGAAGATACCGGCGTAAAGTGACATTCTATAATGAATATGGCTGCGATGCGATGCCAATATTAATAATTAAAAAAAAATAGGCTTATCTTTATTAGTCTCATTGACTATCGACTTTCGACAAACGGGTTGAAGGATAACGGAGAAACAGAAGCAGGCAAGGTTTAAGTGCAGCTTAGGCGGCGGTAGTGTCTTGCATGGTGCATGACACTACATCCTCCTATGTAACGGAATTGGGCCGGCACGACCGGGGTAGTACCTCTCGCTCACTTGATACCAGCGTGAAGTGACAGCGTCGCCGTCACGTTACGTGCGGTTTGTAAGTAGTCGATGGCCCATTGGGGGAGGGGGCTGATAGGAGAGCAACGCATATTCGTAGTAATCATGCGAATGTCCATGGGCATTGGTAGCCATCAAAAGGCTCCGATTGCTCGTTTGCCCCCTTATGCTATAAAAAAGGCAAGTTGAAGATTATAAACAAAGAAGTGTTCTGTGTTATTACGTCCGTAAAACTTAATATTTTACCATGGAGGGGTGATAAGTCGCTTTGCCTCTAGTTGCCCAATGGTAAAATTTCACTTTTGACTGTAACGAATGAGTATTTAATGTCAGGATAACAGCCACACCTAGGTCATGAACCCTTGGTGAACCAAATAAGTAATATTCCATTGATTAAATATTACAGAAACACATATTTACGTTATTCTCATCTTGTAGGTACCAAAGTTTGACCGAATATAATATATTATGTTCATTGTTAATAAAAACCTACAATTGTTAGAAAAAAATTGAAAAGTAACAAACATTGTTTTTTTATTGTAGACGAACATTTCCAAATTCGCATACTTTAAACGATTGTCATACTCGTGGGAAACAAACGATTCAAAATCCAATAATCACAATAAATAACCGTTTAACTCGTACAAATAAAAAAAATATCACATAGAAAAAAAAATATTTTTTTCCTCTTATTTTTCCAACAATAAATTATGTCCGTGATATATAATAAATGATACACATTATCTATGTGCCGGTGCGTGGACGTGGACGTAAAAAACAACAATTTATTGTCGCCCGATGATTGAATTTCTCGGGGACAAATGAAAAACGATAAATCTCAATTTAATTGGTGTTCCACGGACATAATATTTTTTTAATTCTAAATCACGGCACTAGCGGATACAGAGCCTTGTGGGACTCCCGTCCCCTTCACTCCCGTGTTCCACTGATAAACCAACTGATGTAAGTTTCCCTAAAGATGGTGGTATGGTAATCCGAGACCACTGATTATAAAGTATCCACTGCTGTACAATACGACATTTTTATACAGCATAGGCGCAACTACATCCGCTAAAGTAAGACTACCATGTCCATAGAAAAGACATAATCGCAGACCACGCAGAATACTGTATACAATACCATACTTAAATCTCTATAATTGTAAAAACATATAAAGTACTAGCTGTGCCCCGTGGTTTCACCCGCGTTAATTTCTAAGAAATCCATACAAACTTCAACACCCTATTTCACCCCCGTAGGGGTTGAATTTCTAAAATTTTTTTCTTAGCGGCTGCCTACGTCGTAACATATCCCTGGATGCCAAATTTCAGCTGGATCCGTCCAGTGGTTTGGGCTGTGCGTTGATAGATGGCTATGTCACGTTTGAGTTTTATCTATATTTATATAGATTTCATAGGGAACAATAGTGGCTTATCCACTGAGAAACACTTTTAACAGTAACTTATAATTACATAATAAAAAGTCCAGAATAAAACAGCATATTAATTCACTCCGTAAGGCCTATAGACAAATAACTTACTAGTTATAATCATATAACCTCCATATTCATTTGAAAACATTTACACTTTATTGTATAAAAATACATTATATATACATACACATTGTAAAGATTACTGGTCGTGCTGTGTCGTATGTGCAATGGAAACAGCTCAAACGGAACTCTATGGTAGAGATTCCCACGTGAGGCTTAGTACAAGATATATTACTATGTAAATGATAATTATGAACTATTGTGGAAAAAAAGCAGGTGGCGACTGTAACCGATTGTAAATTATAACTTATAACACTTATAACTTACAACACTTACCTATAAGTTATAATACTTTTGTGTCAGCCCGTGTAACATGAGACTACGAGATAATGATGCTGGACGATGAAAGGCGACGGTAAGTTAACGGATTTTGTATTGAAAGTTTTTCAATACGTAATTGATACTAGATTTATTTTCTTAATTTTTTAATGCATCGTCAGCTGATATTCGGCGGTTATAAGAATGTTTATGGGTTTATATAATGCCTGTATTATATCATAGTGATTTAATTTCACATAGTGATTATAATTAAGTAATTAAATGATTGTATAATCACATATATGTTCAAGGGAATGTATGTTCGGTCCCTTGACTATAGCTATATATATATATATATTAGCGCTTGGGTACATTATCTTAGTTTATGTTTAGCCACGATTGGTCACATCCGAACAGAACATTTAGGAATAAAGTAGCCCATATGATGTCCTTATGGCTTTCTATACCCATCTACTTTTTCCATCTTCCAGTGACTTTCCCATTTAAGCACCATTTGTTATTGTATTTTATTATCGTGTAAACATTTAAGAATTTATTGACACTAAAATGACACTTTTTATATTACTCCTCCCTCCTTTCTTCCAATGACCCACTGGAAACCCACGTTAAGAAATGCGACAGCGTCAATAACTGGGAGGTAAGGCTTTTCCTATTCCGCTGCTATTCAACACGACACTTATCATTATTGACTTAAATTCTAAATATGTAGGTACTGAGGTGAATTTTTTTTTTATTGTTAGAGAACTCCTCAGGGTGCTCAGTATTTAGCTGACTCTTGGTTTAAAATTAGATTGGGATACAAATTTCGTAGAGCAGAATGTGCAATAATATCCGCACCAAACAATCATGGGTTGGAAAAAGGATCAGTCAAAAAGCTGTGCTTGCAGTCCGATCTATTATCTTTTTTTTTCAGAATAAAAAGTAAAATTATATTGTTCCAGGTTGTAATCAATATGTGTGCTAAATTTAAATCAAATTCGTTCACTAGTTTGAGCATGAAATATCCTATTAATATAATAAATGAGAAAGTTTGTATGTTTGTTTGTCACTCCTTCACGCAAAAACTGCTGAATCGATTTTCATGAAATTTGGCACACGTATAGAGAGTAACTTGAATTAACACAAAAAATAGTTTTTATCCCGAAAAAATGTTTCTATGGAATGCCGTGGGATGATTTTCTATTTTCCACGGGATTGAAATTTACGCGGGTTATCGCGGGGCGCAGCTAGTTCTATATATTTGTTGAATGTAAAATAATAATAAATACTAAACGTACTAATTTCGTGCAGTGTAATTAATCAACATTGACAAAAATACATCGCTGCTGACGTCTTGATGATAATTATAAGTAAATTATAGCACAGATAAGAACGCATCACAAACAATCAATTACACTTATTAACTCAGATGCTGGCCAAGGAATTAAAATAATCCGCTCTTATCTATGATCTCCGGGTAACGCTATATGTTGAATACTGGAGATTACACTTAAACGCACACCAAGAGCCCATTAGAATGCACAAGATGATAAACAAAATGGAGGATACACGGGAGATGACCGCTTAGCTGTTTCTAATAATAATTAATTAACATTAAAAGATAATAACCCCGGCAACATTTTTACATCTAAGCCGCTTTACATAATTGAGAAATAAAATTGCTTCTATTATTTTACGTTACTTTAGTGTGCCCATAAAAAATATAATAGGAAATACATTTTTTATATCGTTATAATTTTCGGACTGTGAATAAACGACGTAAAGTAATATAATTACGATTCTAATTATATAGAGCTTATAAATTAGTCATCGGCTTAATTTAGAAATTAAGTTTTCTAATCAAATATCTTAGCGGGTGGCTCCGTGAGGTTGGACCTAACAGCTCCACGATCGTCTTGATTATCATACGTTAGGTGAAGAACAGTGGCCACAGTAAATCATAATCAAGTTTTGACTTCAGCCGGCTATAATAATATAATGGTTAAGTTATAATATATTATTATTTTATAATATTAATAATATGCAAATATTATTGTTTATTGGCGCTTCATTTTGAAAGAAAACGACTGTTTTATGGATTGGACGGACGCTGTTTATGAAACGCTATGAATTATATATGAATGTAATTTATTGTTTGAAATATTTCCCGATTTTATATGTGGTTTAGACGCTTTGAAGTGTTAATATAGAATATTTAACAGTCATGTAGATCAAACGATTATAACGTTATCACAGAGAATCGGTCAAGAAAAAGAAGTGAAGTTTAAGACAAGTAAATTCAACAGCAAAACGTTTTATATCGAAAAAGTGTGCAATATGTATCTACTATAGCACTAGGTAAATTTAGATGTAGATACTTCCGAAGGCACGGTCCCAACAAATTCAAATATGGCCTAGTGGCTCTAGGAGGTTCTAAAACTCTAAACCTCCCTATCATAAGTGTAATCACTCGAGGCTTGGTATGCAATTACCTATTGATTTTGATAGGAGCACCTGTAGGAACACTTGATCGTCAGCTGCTTGGCTCCTCTGGCGACGACAGTAAACAGTTTGCGAGCAGCGCCGGATCCAGGGGCTTAAGGAGCCTGCAGCCCAGGGTCCCGTACGGCTTAGGGGCCTAAGATATTTTTTGTACCCATAAAAGGGGCCCATTCCTAACTTTAAAGTCCCCAAACCCCGGGCATCGCCGAAGTCAATTTACTAAAAATAATAGAACCAACTCTTTAATTACAACTAAAATTTTAAAGCCGTGTTGGCTGTCATCTTATTATCTTCTTGAAAACATAACTATATGGAAGTTGGAAGCCATAAATACTAAAGCCGTGGAACTGATTTCGATTGTAATTATTGTAATAAAAACGACTAATGCAGTTGTCATTCGTACCTATACAGATTAGTTGATCTTTGCTGCTTCATTCAAGTTGTGTGAAGAAAATATACGACCTTTTTATGTACTTAACAAACTTACGCTCAAAATGAAGATCGAAAAATATAAATATCGTGTCACATGGTAGGGATTTAATTTCGAAGCTGTTAAGATTCAAATAAATCAGTGTTATACATTTCACCTAAGTAAACGTTTAAAAAACATTGATGAGAGACAAATATTTGTAAGCTTTATAATACCGGTGTGAAGTAATGGCTACCCTGTCAATGACCTCTGTATACGAGTAGCATGCGGAGAAGAGAAACGATTCTGCCTAAATTATAGTATCTCATTCTATAAACAATAATTGTGACCTAAAATGTTTACAATCGAACTAAACATACACGATATATACTGCTGTCCTGTAAATGAATTATCTAAGAAGTTTATTTACCTGTTTCAAAAACTACCCTAATACGTTTTTCTTCTTCAGCTTTTCATTCATCAGCTATACCGATGAAAATCCCCTACAAAACTTGTTTTCTACAAAATGCTAACTATTCTAAGATAAGTGACACCAATTTATTGAGATCAATTGTTGATTACTTCACGGAATATTCCGAATGCTTATTCATAAAATATAATCGATGGAATATACGAGGAATCGATTTCTCGAGCCTAGATTACAGGCTATTGACAATCAGGTTAAGACTTTGATTCTCCACAGCTCCTATAAATAATAATAGTGCCTGTACGTCTGGAATAATAATGCGTAAACAAGAAAGGTAAAAGATGTTATTTCTTAACATATATTTATAGACATAAGAAGATTTTCGGTACCGCTGTATAGTAGCAGCTGTAATGTCGCGTTTCGTACGGTGTTTGTGTCCGGTTGCCCATGGAGGAGGGAGAAGGAAAGAGGGCAAGTGGCAACGCATTTGTGCTATACAAATGCTCTATGCGGATATCTATGGGCGCCAGTTTGACTAAAAACGACTCAGACTCCTCGTCTGCCCTCCTATGCTATAAAAAAAATACAAAAAAAACCCGAAAACGGGAGCTTATCTTTTGTATGGGGGCAAAAAAATCACGTTTATTGTATGGGGGCCCCCTTAAATATTCATATTATTTAATTTGTTGTTATAGCGACAACAGAAATACACCATCTGTGAAAATTTCAACTGTCTAACTATCACAGTTCACGAGATACAGCCTGGTGACAGACGGACGGACGGACGGACATCGGAGCCCGTTTCCCGGTCCCGTTTTTAACCTTTGGGTACGGAACCCTAAAAAAATCACAAAAACTGGAGTCAGCAAATATGCGAGTGGGAGGTGAATATATTCCCGGCCCCATACCGTCTAGATTCAGACAAACTTAAGACAATACAAGATTACCAACATACACATTGAAGATGTCGGTGATGATGATGGGTGTATTGTGGTGGCGTCGGCATTTACCATAGCGCACGGTATGCGGTATGGTACAAATTATGCGACCACGACGCCAGATAATATATTCGATTCGGGGTCGAATGATCGCATCGTTCACGCGACTCGCGAATGTTACCCGCCTTTACAGGAGCGCTACTACCGGAACTCGATTTAGAATGGACGTTAGATAGGTGGCTGAATATTGAATATTTATCTAAATAAGAATTAATGATATGATAATGATAGGCTATATCGTCACGTTTATTTCGGTTTGTGAGAGTCCTCATAGCCTATTTTAGTAAATAACGCATTTGCACAATTTATGATTTACATAATCACATGAAGGTTCCCACTATTCATTTGCTCTTATAAACAATTAAAAACATCTTTATGATAAGTACTGCGGTATTAAGACATAACTCAAGTCAAATCAAATATCTTTACGCCTATCTTTAAATAAATCTTAGTAAAACTTACGCGTATGCCAAATAGAATACTCTAACTGAAAAATTGTCATAAAACAATACATTAAATTTGTTTTGCAAAGAGCCCAAACATTTTACAAATAGTAGTAAAAAGTATTTACTATGATGCGCGTCAGTTTTTAGTTTTGTAATTATGTGCTACTGAGATACAGATGCGATACATCGCTGCTGGGAAACTCCCAGCGACGATGTATCACATGGTGAAGATCAAGATAAGTAAAACTTCCATTTCGTTGATCTAGTGCGAGTTTACGTACCGCTATCTTGAATTTAATCGCACATCAAACACATAAATTGTAAATTCCTTTTATTTCCATTCTGACTCTTCTTACCAAAAACTAGATTATCTGTAGAAGTGTTGAATTTAAATGGTTTTGTAAATATTTTAAATTCTAAAGGTTTATTGGTGTGACTGATATTTATCTGTCACTTTTTAAACTATGTGAAATCTATGAAATAATTCTACTGTCTTTAATATTATTCTCAGCCTGATATCACTGATAAGCAAATGCCTCTCTTCTCTCTTTCCACTCACGATCACGTCGTCATCGTCGACGATGCCTGCCGCGTTGTCGCCGTTCTCTTACTACTGTCTTTACTTATGTACTTTACTGTCTAAGATAGTTTAAAAATATATAATAATAAGCCTTTTTACTCCTATGACATTTTGATAATATATATTATGTAATATTTATGTATTTCAACCAAAAAATATAATATATTTTAAGTAAATAAGCTAAATTACAGTTGCCTTATATTACGACGTTCTAGTAAGACTTCAACTTCCATGTCGTATTGCAAATTTTGGTTAATTCCGTTCCATTTCGTTCATCTATCTTAAGATACTTTAACTAAATAAGAAGTAAAATCTACTTTGACTGTTCGAGTCACACAATTATTTGCGAAACTATTATTCGATCATAAATAATAAACTTTAAACTATTTCGAGTTTGTTGAACGAGCAACAATAGTAGCGGTAAAGATGTGCACTTGATACTCTGTGCATTCACGCGATTATATCAATACACGACGACGAATATTTGTATATTGATTACAGTGACCAAACATTCCTTATTATGTAAGACGTTTCATAATGCCTGTTGTTTTAAATAATCGTTAAATGCCGTTGATCTTCAATTAGGTTGTGTTTGAGGAGAGAAATAATGGCGTAAAATCTGGACCAGGGAGCCTCTTCCTGACTAAGAGGTAGTGCCACGCTGAATGCACCGAGTTGTGTCGGCACTACTGGGAAGACATTCGATGATTTTTATTTAATGCATTGAGAATCAGATATCTGGTATGAAAATCCAAGAAACTAATTAGTAATAAGTAGTATCGTGCAGTAGTTTAGCTTAATTGAGCAGGCACAACCATGGAGGAATCTCTTAAACGATACCGGCGTGAATTGACCCATGGAACCCTCTCCATGGGTCAGTTCACGCCGGAGCACAGCATATGGGCGTCGGTAGTCTTGAAAATGGCCCGACGGCTTCCTTGCCACCGTATACTATAATCACACCCCAAGGGGGAGAGGATATTTGGTAAGTAATGTAAAAAATACTTAAATATTTAATAATTACTTAAATATTAAATCTCATTGTTTGGGAGCTGACCACAAATAAACGCGCAGATCGCAGCCAGACTAATGAGTTGTTAGAGCAGCACCATGCGCACTGAACAACCGCACGTGGAACTGTAGTGGTGGGACTCACGCGTTGCTCATTTCATCGATATGTTACTGATTTCGATAAACATATCCCTATTATGTACGTATTTAGTTTCTTTTTTGCGGAATCATAATTTTGAGCCCTTGTGTCTTCAACAATATCAGTAGTTTTAAAAATAAACATTTCGGATAGTCATTAGGAAAATAAAAAAAAAAATTGGCGGATACAGACGAATCATATCCGTATATTACGGTAATTTCATGCTATTCAGGTATAACGCTAATCTCTGCGTGTAACGATGCACAACTCTCAAGTACCTACCATATAAATGATTAATATTTATCTAATATTAATTACCTCTAATCCCAACCTGTGAAATCGAAATTTCCTTGAGGTGTAAGTTCATAATAGACTCATTGTGACTTTAATTGAAACTTGTGGCACCGACAATGATTCAACATGAATTTTTAAAGAGTATGTGTTTTGAACACATCACTAAAACAAGCGGACGCAGCTCGCAAGTCCATCAAGTGGCGGCCGCGGTCTGGATACGCAGTGCCCCACTGCTAGTGCAGTAATTGGTTCCCTACTGCCTGCTGCCCGCTGATTTTTATCTCCAATTATTGAGTTTTCACGCCAATTAAACAGTATCTCGCTTCCGCGGAGCCATGTTTGTGTGGAGCGATCACATTGTTCGATAAACCCCGTGTGTACTTTATTGGCCAGTGTAGCCGGGGGTTAATGAATGGAACTTCCGACCGTGTAGAGGAGACTTTATAAAGTATTTGTATTAATATTAAACGTCTTGGTTTCGTGGGTAATATGGGTACCAGGAGGTCACGACCCGTCTCTAATAAAATTTAATGACGTAGGCTTATAAAAGTAGCAAGAGTTGTCTTAGCGTAGAAAATACGGCAGCCATCTCTATAGTAACTGCCATCTGCGCAGGGCGTACTTGTTACAGTGCACAAGTGTGTGCGTAGATACAAGCACTGTCTATTGCCTCTTTCTCATGTTAAGATGATGAGGCTAGCAGTCCAACACGACCTACTTAACGTGCTCTAAGAGGCACGGGGGTGTAAAACCGCAAACTTCGGATTAGATTGTTTCAATCGTTCTACTATATTGAAAATAATACCTCCGGTAGTAATATCTTAAAGTTTGGTCTGATCTCGGATTCAAACCCTGGAGCATCCTTACCACTAGATCACGAAATGCCATATGGTGCTATAGTCGTTGCTTGTTAAGGAACTTGATATGTACCTACGTGTTACGAAAAAAATAGATATGATAGGGCCTTACAATGTCAGCGAACAGGGCCGGCAAGAGAGTTACCTCTCGTTCACATGATATCTTAAAGTGAGTTTTGGTAGCAAATTAGAGAGGAGAAGGAAAATAGAACAACACGCTTATGGGCGTCATGGAAAACTCCTGCTCGTTTGGCGTTTAATCTTACTACAATTATTTATTTTATATCTTAATTATTTTATTTATGTGTACCGAGTTTACACTCTGAAATCGTGAAAGAATTCTCTGAGAATTAAAAAAAAAGGTAAAGCAACATGCGCGGGGAAACGAACTTAATAAAATATAACATTAATAGTAAATGATGAAGAATATCCAAAACGCTCTATTGGTACCTATAATATAGACCCCACCAAAAACATTCTGTAATGAAACTAGCCAAGTCTCGATGGAGCTGCATGTTTGTCTCTAAAAAGTAACTGGACTGGACAAAGTCGTGCCAAGTCTAAAGTTCCTTACAGCGATTTTTTTATTATTATAGTTGACTCACACCCACTCACGTACAAATAATGTCGAGTCTTAAGTCTTACCCTAGTCTATCCTAAAGAATCACTTTTTCTATTGTTGAAAACCGTTTAAAATCCGTTTAGTAGTTTTCGAGTTTATCGCGTTCAGACAGACAAAAAGACGCGGCCGGTGACTTCCTTTTATAATATTTATAGATTATAAATATAATTTTGATTCTCTATTTATCACCACGCCTTCCGGGTCGACCGGGGAGGTATCTCACGCTTACACGACACCGGGGGTTAAGTGATATTGTGTCGATATGATGTACAAAATCTTCAAGTTTGTGTATGTAAAGAATTATTTTAATATTTACCACGTAAAGCCGGGGCCAGTAGCCAGTAAATTTATCTCTATATAGTATAAAATTTGCGTGTCGCAATGTTATTTACCACACCCATCCGATACGGCTAGAACGATTCTCATGAAAATTTGTGTGCACCTACCCGATAGGGTAGGTCTGAGAATCGGCCAACATCTATTTTTCATCTCCTTATTTCCACGGGATTGAAACTTACGCGTGTGAAACCGCGGAGCGCAGCTAATAATCTTATAAAATACTACTATCCATACTTAATATTAAAAATGCGAAAGTGTGTTTGTTTGTTTCTTTGTCTTTCTTTCACATCAAATTGCATAAACGGATCGATGTGATATTTAGTATGAGATAGTTGAAGGACTGAAGAGTGTCATCGGCTCCTTTTTATCGCGAAAATCCACGCGAGCGAAGCCGCGGGTAGCAGCTAGTTTAACCATAAAAGCCTAACAGTAGTCACAAGTTATATTTACCTTACATATTGTTGATAATCGGTGCTACCTGTGAATTGCGCTGTAATCGCTAATTTGAAAGTTGCGTGCTCGGCGCAATCTCAGCATCCAACATTGTAGACCCTGGCTCTTGTTAATGGCCGCTGGAAAGTTAACCTTGTCACCGGTTGGAGATTCATAATAGGCAACTTTACGGCCGTGCACCATGTTCTATCTCTCGACTGATTTGGCTATATCTATCTCTACTACTACTACTACTATTTAGACATAAATGTAAAAATTCATCTGTTATAGAGTTTTACATTTATGTCTAAATAGAATCTCTAGTAGCCACAAACATTAATTTGTTTAAAGTAGGTATAGAGGGAAAAACGAGCAGTCGGTGCCATCTTCATTACTAGTCGGATAGATATCCGCATAGGCGTTATACAGATGTGTTGCCCTCCTCCTCTCTCGCTCCTCGATGCGCCACCGGATATTTATTTATTTTTTCTACTTAATAACACTCTACACACGAAACGCGACCGCGCAGCTGTCACTTTACGCCGATATCTTAGAGGTACCTCTCGCCGGTCGCGCCGGCCCAATTCGGTTGCAGTGCAGAATGGCACCTCTTACTAAATAACACGGTTTCTGAAGTCACTAGATTTTTTTTGACGTAGGGGAAAATATTTACGTATGATACCTAGGAGCCCGGGTGGTCCCAAGACCCACGTTGGACTCTACACTTGGGGATATAATACCAACTAGTCGCTATAATTGGAGGATCCTGGATCTACAAGCAACAGGATCCCTTCAGAGACAGGCTTGCCTCGGGGAAAAGACCAGACTATGGCTGTACGGCTGTCTCTGAACACGTCTTCGGGACGGTGCAATGGGATCAGGTTCCCATCCTCTCCCCTGGTCCCAGTACTCCAATGGAGTACGCCTCCAATTTGTCCGAAAGTGGACCCGCCGGTCGTCCAAATCCACGCCGCCGTTTGCTGATTCAGAGGGACGGGTGGCGGACTTCTCAGCCGAGCTGCTCTTTGTCTGGCGTCTCCCCCAAGCCTGTCCGGTATGGTTAGCCCTGTCCGGTATAGAGCAGCATCTTCGGGGGGAGTAGGGGAGGAGGGTGCTGGAGTTACCACTGAGCTGTCACCAGCACATATTTTCCTAGTACAAAGACGACACACGTTTCATTAGGGCCAGCGCACACTGTTTCTCACGTGCTGAAACCTCGTTTCATAATAAATAAGGCATTATCTACAATAATAACTCGCTTGATCCAACCGAACAATACATGCGGCGGTTATGTGGGCGGAGGATACTATCGTCCAATTGATGAGAAATATATTACGAGAGTGGATGCAACGATTTTTTTTTATTTATTATCATATAACAGTAGCCAGTATTAAAAAATATTAATTCCCTAGGATCAATTTCTATCAATGTAGCTGTCTTATGAATATATTGTACAGGGCAAGACTTGTATCCAGCACCGGGTCCAAGTAGGGGCTTAAGAGGGCTGCAGCCCACGGCTTGGTAAGGCTCAGGGACTTTAAGATCACTTTTAAACCCATAAAAAGGCCCATTTCAACTCCAGGTCTCCAAGCTCCGGACCCCGCCAAAGCTATTAATCCGTCGCTGCTTTGGTCTTATGTACTCGATAAGAAACAGTCTGTCCACTCCGAAAGCTCGGACAAGTTCTTTACGACACACGGACTGAAGAACAGTGTTACAACTAATCGCTCAATACCATGTGCCATAACACAACAAATGGTACCAGGTTTGAACCTGGTGCCATTTTCCTCGGCTTCTAACATATATATGTATACTGTTGCCCACGACTACCATATTTTAAGGATGTGTAATCTTAATATAAATATTTTTTTGTAATATCAGTCTATTTCCTCTAGTAATATATTTTTTTATCTATTAGAGCCATATCTCTCTTTAATTTAAAACCTATCAAGAAAATGTATCCCTCAAAAAAATCATTCACTTTGTTTGCTCTTGTACGTCAAATCACATACTGCTGCTGCTGGTAAAATAAAATATTCTCTCATCGAAATGGCTGAAAGAGCTGCTTAAATAAAATATTCTCTCATCAAAAAATACGACCACGGGAAACCTCTCAAAATAAAATATTCCCTCACCAAAAAAAAAGGCTATGATGACAGTAAAAGTTTTAACCACTCTATATAAATAATCAAAAGGATAATTTATAGCAGCAAACTCGTCTGATTTAATTGTAGGCAGCGTTAATTGGCCATTGTCCAACAATATCGATCTGCTGCCCTTTGTGTAAGGCCAGGGTTCACGTATGACAATGAATCAAATTCAAGCTCGATTGACACGTCTAAGTTAAATGGAAGTACTTATCTGACAGCAGGGAAATTAGGTGATAACATATTATATTTTTTATGGTATAGGCCAGGGGGACAAATAAAATTATAACTACCTACAGCCTATGTCTATGGCCCTATGTACAGGCCCTCGTTCCTCCTCGCCCCTCGCGACGACACAGCAGTCAATTTACGTCGGTGTAGTGTAGGCGGGATCTCCTTGGTCGTGACGGCCAAATTCATTTGCACTTAGCTAGAGCTAGAGTAAGAACTAGAGTTCTTACTAAATATATACGGTTCGGTCCTGTGGGAATATCGGGATATTTTTATTTATTTTTTCAAACGTGCTTGGCCCACCACTCTTTCCTACCTCTGCTAGTATATCCTGTGTCGCCAGGATCAACACAATCAAAACAAATATCGAGATGAAATACACTTTAAGAGCCATTCTCAGATTAATCGAATAAATGCAGAAAATTTCATAAGAAACGGTAGCCGGTTTCAAAGTATAGCCGCTTAGGCGTATAAAAAAATATCATCAAGATAATGCTATCACTTAATTTGTTTTAGTTTTTTTATTTAAGGATGTCCATAAAAATGTTTATTTTGTCCATTATCATTGTTATCGCTTAACAGTACTGCCGAAAGAAAAAAGCGTCCGCGGAGCTTAAATTTCCCCGTTCCTCCTGACTTCATCAAGGCCGAGGAGACCCTTCCGCCAGGCTCTGAGCTGCAGTGGCCCACCTGGCGTGCGCTCAACCGTCTCCGTACAGGAGTGGGCCGCTGCAGGTCAAACCTGGTGAGATGGGGCTACGCTACTGAGTCAGAGTGCGACTGCGGTACTCTATCGAGCCATACCTACTTGGTATCCCAGGACATGTCCCATCTTTTGTGCCCTCTGTGCCCTACCACCTGCGCTAAAGTCGACCTGATGAAGGTCTCAGATGCTGGCTCTTCAGTATCAAATCACTGGGCCGGAAAAATCTAATCATTAATAGTTTCAAATATTCTAGTATAAAAATTGGTGCCATTGACACGAAAGAAGAAGAAGAAGTTATATATATATATAAGTTAAGTATATAAGTCTTGTAAAAGTCCAACTATAGAATAGTTGGGAATGGAGTTTAAATTTCCTAATATACTAATAAGGGGAAGAAAGGTTGTCGAGTGGCGGCTTCGCACCGGGAGGCGGAGCTACTGCCGAACGATGATGATGATGATTTTTTTTATGGTATAAGGGGCAAACGAGCAGTCGGAGCCATTTTCATGACTACCGTCGCCCATAGACATCCGTATTGAAAATACACAAATGAGCTGCCCTCCTTTCTCCTCCCACCATAGGCCACCGGCTACTTACACACCGCACGAAACGCGACAACACAGCTGTCACTTCACGCCGGTCTCGTGTAAGCGAGAGGTACCTGCCCGTTCGTGCCGGCCCAATTCGGCTGCATGCAAGCATGTAGTGCGGTACTACCTCTTACTGAAAACTAAACTCTTAATGAAACTACTAATCACCATATTATGCAATCCCACTAAAAATGTGTGCAAAAATTTGTATGTATGCTTTTTCATCTTTCACGGAAAAACTACCGAAGTGATTTAATTCAAATTTAGCGCAGACATAGGTCCCAGACAAAAATCTTTATGTGTCACAAAAAATACGGATCTCTTTATAGGATAGTTTTGAAGCGCTTCAACCTACGTGGTAGAACTCGTGATGAACATAAAAAAGTCATGTTTTTATGTTTAATGCGAGCCTGATTTCTAAAACACAACTTTGGTACTGCATCAGGGATCCAAAAAAATCCGGAACAACGTTACCTCCACTCAATACAAAGTTCCGCTTTTGAGCAAGGATTTGTATCAAAATTTAGAGGTTCTTGTAAAAATCCACCACCGCTCGCGACCGTTACGAATTAGAATATAATTTATAAATCTATGATCTGAGTCCAACAAGCCGCGGGAACCTACACACTATCTCCCCTTAATTGACTATTGGTAGCCATCAAATGTCCTAGGTACAGTGTTTTGCCCTTAAATACAAGTAAAATAAGTTTGAGCACAAAGTTGTTATCTGCATCACCTTGAAATCTTATCACCTGATCGTTAGGGTATTCCAGTAAACAAAGCGTTTACCTGAGCCTGTGTTCTGTGAAGCATCCCCATAATCATAATAATTAAGTGTCGCAATAAGGAGGGTCTTATCTGCCGGACGTACGGGGCTACTGACCACGGTACGGTATTTCATTGAGAAACATCAACGATACTTCCTTTCGCGCGTGATACACTGAGGGATATGTAAGTCAAGTCGTTTTCTTAGTCTAATATGTGAAGCAATGTATGTCGTTTTTCACAAACCTTCGTTGTTGTTATGTTTGATGGTGAAGTAATATGTAAGAGTAACCAGTTAGGCAAATTATTATCGGCGAAGAATCAGTGACTCCACCTGCCGTTCCTCGGTCTTTTTATTTGCAAGTTTGTGTGCGTGTGTGCGTGATTTGCATTGTTATATTGTAATTAATATTTTGCTTGTGTGCGTTAATTTTCATTCCTACCTAAAGGTAGGATAAATTCCTTAGGTTTCATGACAAATAAGTGGCAATCTTATTGACAATTTGAGAGCTTTTTTGCGGTGGTTCTTTTGATAAAATAATCATAATTAAAGCCGCTATTGACATACCAGAATACAAAAATTGCAATCAACATCTGAATTAAAAATTCGTAAAAAAAGAGAAATAGAAATATAAAGAGCCAAGAACGTTTCTGCTAACTCAGATAAATTCAAAAACTACTCAATATTTCTCGATTCGATTTGAAGTCATACGGATTTTTTTAAACCTATAATTACCGAAGGTCGCGATTATTTTCCTGGGTTGATCCCTTAATTTTTCTGTCTGTCATTGGTATTATAAAAAGCTGCCAGGCGTAGTATAAGTTATGATAAGCAGTTAAGTTTAGTTATGACAGTCGTAGCCACATCACAAAGTAAGACTAAATTTAATATTGCTAGCTACCAAGCAACCAAGTTTTACATTGCTAAAATTAAATTACCCTAGTACCTACATTAAGAGTTTTTAAATTATAAAACAATATCTTAGCTGCACCAGATTTTTATGAAATTTGAACGACTGAAAGATGTTGAAATCATTTTATAATTATACTTTTGTTCTCTCTAATTAAACGTCTCTGAACACAGAGACCGTCGTACATTAACCTTCCTAATCACCAATTTATATCAAAACACCATAATATAAATAAAATTTGAAACGTTTTATAAATAGTATTGAATATTATCACAATAGTTAATGGCTACAGTGCGTCTGTGAACGAAATTTTTCAATCAAAGGCCCAGCTGGGTGTATAATTAGATGTATAATGACCATTCATAATGTTTTGTTGATACTTATAATATGTTAAATATTAGTTCGATATGTCTTACGAAACTATTAGTAACGTATTGTTTGTATAGTGATCAAGTTTTGTTACAAATTGATTATAGAAAGGCTATTATTTTCGTCATCATCAGGGTGTGCTTTTACTCTTTTAACTCTGACTAAATCCAAATCTGTCCAGGAGTGCATGAGTATCGTGGGTTGAGGAGGTCGAGACTGGAAACATGCTTGTGTCCGACCTGACCGACCCCTTATTTCGTCCCTGCTTTCCTCCAATGGGACACTGTCGATTTAGGGATCCTGATCCATTAATGAATTCGGAAGTAAAAATTATTTTGTGGTTTTTTAATTTTAATTTATCATCATCAGCATCCGCAGTCCCAAGAAGTCTACCACTCACATCCGCCAGAGAGCGCCGCAGGTCACTAGCTGCTTGGCGCTTTTAGTCATATATTATCTGTGCAAAATTTCATTCAAATTCGTTTAGCAGTTTATGTGCTAAACATACTTACATATAAAATTTCGCATTTACAATATAAGTGGGACCAGTGGTATGGTGTATAAATGTAACAGTTCTGTGTGTGTAATCGCGTGTGTATGTGTGCGGTGTAATAATAGACAAATGAAATTGCACACTTAGCCGTATCTCAGAGATACAGATGAGGCGACGCGACAAAGTGGACGCTGCAGCGGAGACACACGACCGACTTATTATTACATTTGCACTGTCGTTTCCTCCGGCCGTGGTAATAATAGTCGAATCTATTATTACTCAGGATCAGGATGCATCTCCCCGATCTGCGAGAGAATGATCACTCGTTTCTTTAGACCGTGAAAATAATACAATATAATCTTACTCAAATCAATCCAATGAAGCTTTGGGGTAGGAATAAATAGGCCGATACCGTATGGCTCTGATAAAATAGTATAGTTCAGTTTAGTATGTCTACTAAAAGTCTACAAAACACCTATCTTTTATTATATCCCTAACATAATAATTAATATATAGAAATAAAATAATCATTTTATTACTAGACTAAATAAAACCGTCATAACAGAGTCTAGAAAATTCCGACCAACCAACATACAAGACGTGTTTAGAAAAATCCCTTTTCTAAACACGTCTTCAAAACAAATAAACTAATAACCGACAGTGTGTCCCAGCCACAAGAATGAATGCCAGCCATAGCCGGTATCGTAATATTTGCGAATAATCCGCAAACAGGTAATAGTATCCCGGAGAACACTGAGAACTGCGAGATAAAGAAAATATCAAGACTCTTATAGCCCGTCGCACGCACGTCGCTCTGGCGAAAGGTTGATGTGGATGTGCAATAATATTTATCTCCATGAATGCGAGTCTTTGGCTTTAAGTACCTAGGTACTTATATTCTGTGATATAAAGAGAACTATTATAATTATTGCCCATTGTTTAAGCCATATCTCTAGTAAATGTGTGAGATTGCGGGCTCTTCAAGTCAAGTCATTCGTTAATTATTATTTAAAAAAAAAATAAAGAAAATTATGTTCGAAGCTTAGCTTGATTAAATTACAATAAAGTTTTAAGCTAGTTCTTAACAATGTGTCATCGATATATCGAAGGTAACAATTAAACTGAGGAAATTGATATTCGCTTTTTATTCTTTGGTAATAAACCTATCTGCCGCAGAACCGACGGAACCACAACCGATGGAGCAAAAAACTCTAGAGTTGAGACCACGTCTTGACAAGCGTAGCGTAGGACGCCCTGCAGCTAAATGGACACACGACAAAGAGGCAGGCACTTCCTGGAGCCGTCTCCACAGATGAACACCGAGCTCAGTGGCGTGCACTTGGAGGAAGCGAGGCTCTTGGTCGGCCTCTACATATTATTATTAAGGTATTTTTCAGATTTTTGATAATTTCATAATCTTCCCTTCTAGTACACCTATTGAAAAATTAAGTGAACTGGTTTAACTTTTATGAAAAAAATTGATCGGATCTTAATACTTAAGTTATTAAGTAATAGGTACTCGATTTTGAGAATTTGTTGATTGAACACACCACTGTCCCATATTCAAGGTATTTTTGCTTTCATAATTTTTGCATATAATAATCGAGGACCATCCACATAGTGCCAACGTCACGCTTGACCGTATCTTTTGTAGTTTCGCATCCACTGGGCTGTCATACGGCGGGTCTTAGCGAATTAACACCATGGTAAAGTTGCACCGCCTTTACAACACCGCGCCTTTGGGAACCCATTCTGTCAGTGGGAATGGAATCCGCTGCACTTGCAAATTAGTACCTTGGCGCATCAAGATATGAAACTAATTACGTTTTAATCAAGTTATTGGTATTTTTCGTAGTGCATCGCGAATTACCGCGTGCGTGGATCAGCGCGGCTTATTGTAACACGCCTGGTAAGCACCACTCGCTGAGGACGATGTTGTGATGGGTTACCATCATTAGGCAAAATTTGTTTCAAACAGGTCTTGAGTATGTACATGCTTAAAACTTTTGGCTCCAATTTTAATTACTACCGAGTAATAGATTGTGAATGCAAAAAGCGGCCTATTTCTATAAGGGTGACATTAAAGAGTACTTTTATGATTTGGCTCTTCCTTGTTTGATGTAACAGGGGTCCGCAGAATCTCGTATGAGAGAGGTACCTCCCCATATGTGCTGCAATGCAATATGGCTTTACCTCTTTTAAGAATATTTTGTCATTGATTGATAGATTGAGTAAAATAGATTGTGGATAGTCATATCTTCTAACGCCACAAGGATATTCGGATATTTTAATAACACTTTGTGCTATTTACATATATTTTTTATTATGCTTATTTACAAATACGACTCCCACTTTTTTCAACTTGGTTGTTGTAAAATTAAACAACTTAAAAAACTTATATTAAACTTAATATGCAACAGATAGGCTACATGTCGAGGTCTACCACAAACATACATAAACAACGGTCAGATAAAATCAATAAGTATTAAATCTATGCTGGTAAATTTAACAAAAACAACCAACTGGAAAGGGAAAAAGTATAATTGCGTAGCTCGAGCAGTCCTTATTAACAGCCAGGTTTAATAAGGCCTCATTATGGTCTATAAGGTTAATTAATTAGTCAATTAAAGTCTCCTCTTCCTTATTTTACTCAGTTTCCATGCAAGTGGCTCATATAAATCAGACAACAATCGTATTTTAGATGACCATAGACAGGCATTGCCATTGAGCTAAAACGGTAGATAAACAAAGTATTAACAGTAGACTTACTGTTAATTAATAATGACTAGATGAATGACTTCGCAGATTTTAATATTTTACGATTTGCGGAATCATGAGTAAAGATGCGGGCCATGCATATAATGTCATTGAAAATATTTAATTATTTAAACATTTATTTTTAGGGTTCCGTAGCCAAATGGCAAAAAACGAAACCCTTATAGGTCGTCGTCATCATTTCAGTCTTTCTGCCTGTCTGTCCGTCCGTCCGTCCGTCAGATATAATACATTTTGAAAAAAAAAAAGCAAAATATACAACTTTGTCGTTCAAACGCTATGAAAAACTAAGTTATTTTATTTTCTGGTAAAAACTGTCGCAGAGACACCTATATCTTTCGACGGTACTGAACCCTCGGTGTGCGAGTCCCACTCGCACTTGGCCACTTTTTATTTACTGCTTGCAAAGGTTAGTATTTTTGTTAGTCATAAAATTTTGCTATTTCTACTAAGTAGTACTACTAATACTACTACTAATACTAGTATTTAGTACTACTAATAAACTAATATTTTAATTTTACGGACGACATTAAATCTATATTTTTATGTCCATGTCACAATGCAATGTATTAAGCTTTTGTGCTAAGCTTTGGTGTGTTGACTATCTTTAAGCCCTTGTGTAGCCTAAGAGATATTTTATCTAAACACAGTTTACCATCAAATCTAGACTTGCGTTTTATCTAAAATCTAGATAATGTGGTCTATATTTAAAACAATGGCATAGTTTTAGGATTATCAAATGATATCCATAAACCGGAATTTTATATCTATGTTATCTGATATACTGCTATAAACAAATTGAAATATAGTGCAAGCCAAGTTATAGCATGAGATAGAATGCAATGTCTATATATTATTATACATCACTTTGAAGTGGTGTATTTTCGATTCATCGAGCTTTTGGGACAATGGCCATATTATATGTTTTTTTGGTATATAGGGGCAAAAGAGCACACGGAGCCATTCTCATGACGCCCATAGACATCCGCATACAGGCTATACAGATGCGCTGCCCTCTTTTCTCCTCCCACCACCTTGGGCCACCGGTTACTTACACACCGCACGAAACGCGACAGCACAGCTTTCACCATACGCCGGTCTCGTGTATGTCCGCACAATGTCCACGCGGATGAGTTGCCCCCCTTTCTCCCTCCTTTCCTATGGGCCACAGGATAATCACACGCCGCACAAAAACACAGTCATCTACCAACTGCTCGTTTGCCCCTTATCCTATAAAAAAAAAAAGGTAACAACATAGCTCTCACTTCATGGTCGTGTCGGCTCAGTTCCGCACAGTGCAACATGACATACCTCCTACTGCACTACTCTTACAGTAGTGAGGAAGAAATAACATACAACTGCCATGTTGTGAGGGTTCTCGGGGCAGCTTTTAGTCCTTAGTTGCTCTATCGAGCTGGAAGCGTAGCACCCTTTCAACTGACCCAAGGCAGAGAAGGCAGTGAGATCTACATAATATCTAAACACAATAAATAAATAAATATCTGTGGACTTTACACACCACGTTAGTCTAGCCCCGTGCTAAGTACCGTAAGGACTTGTGATACGGATACTAGACAACGGAATATAATTATTAAATATGTTTTGTAAATTTAAGAAATTTAAGATTTTTATTATGGAAAAAATACACATAATACATAAATAAACATCCACGACCAAGGCGGGGTTCGAACCCGCGACCCCTGGCGCAACATGCTCCACTAATCCGAGCCCTGTACCACTACGCCAGTCTGGTCGCCAATCAATATTGTATTAGTCTGCCTAGCACTTATGTAAGAAGTGCAATGAGAGTAGAGAGCCTTTGCCCGGTCGTGGGATTCACTAGGCTGAAAATAACGATAATAAAAATAATAATATAAAATTATAGCATACAACGCACAACTAGCTAAACAACAATTTTAATCGCGTCAAAACAGCAGACATTACAATAGATCAAAACTACCGCTCTGATTCGAAAATTTAGTTTTTTAGAGTTCCGTATCTCAATGAGATAAAATGTAATCTTATAGGATCACTTCGTAGTTCGTCTGTACATCTGTCGACACAATTTTTCTCTGAAACGCGTGAAAAGATCAAGCTGAAATGTATGTCAAATACTGAAGTCAATCACTTGATGCCTTGAAAAAATCATACTTCTAAAAGTACAGCCATTAATGCAGAAATTTCACTAACAAAACAGACTTGTAGCGGTTCTTCTTCCTCCCCCATAAATGGGCCACCGGCTACTTAACACGCATTTTTATGGTATATAATATTTTCATGATTACTGACGCTCTTAGTCATTCGTATAGATGACCCCAATGTAATTGTAGACTACGGAACAACAAATACGTGTTTCTGTCAGCTCGGAAAGATATCTTATTTGCCGACTTACAACTAACGAAGTTAATAACAACAGTTAAAGCAGTGACCGCCTTGTTTTTATACCGGCGCAACCTTTCGCTACAATGTAGCATATGGACCTCTTTTTCAGAGCAACACAACAGCAAACCAGCAATGGAAGCCTTCTGGGGAGTAACGACACTAATGAACATGGGTTGGTGCCTATCTTCCGCCATTCTTTCCAATCACCATCACATACACTGACCGTAAAAAAGACGTATTTTCCTAAACGCTACAGGATGCTAAAAGTGGGAGTTAATTACGTTTTGAATAAGTAAAAAGGTTCATCGATTGTCATACTAATAATGCTTTTTGTATATTATTGGCCAACTTTTAAAATGTTAAAAGTCCAAGTGCTACCGATAATCTATATATAAATGAACATTGTCATACAATAAAAATGCCCAGGAAAATTATTATACATTTCTATAGATGTTATAATAAAACAGTAAAACCCGTGTGCATGTACTTTGAATATATTTACGAAAATGTAATTGGGGGCGATATTAAAATATTTTTAGGACACTTCAATGTTTTTCAATTTTTTTGTTTGTCTGTTTGACCAAGATAATCTCCAAAATTGCTGGACGAATTCGAATGAAACTTTTTCTGGTGTATAGACACTAAGCCTTACACATCGCCCAAAATCGAGAACACTTTTACTGCGGAAAAATCGCTCATTTCTACGGGAAAGTCAGTAATTATACTTAGCCCGACGAAAATTTGAAAAAACTTTCTATGGTGTTATGAATGAATCCCGAATAGGAGAATATGTATTAAGGAAAAAAAATAAAAGAATCGATTGTTAGGCGATACGAAGTTCGCCAGGTCAGTTAGTTCTATAATAGAGCTGGCCATTATAGAAAGAAAGAAAGAAAGAAAGAAAGAAATTTTTATTTGCTCGAATATGGGTACATACAAAATAGGTGTTTTACATAATATTATGAGTTTCCAACATATTCTACTATATTAGCATGCAAATATTTATTTTACACTTTTATATACTTAATCTAATTTTACATTAATTTTTATTCTTCATATTACGTTTTGATTGAATATTAAATATTAGACTTTATTATTAATACTATTAAAATTATCATGTTATACAATGCACCTATTAATATCTAATTATCTTCTATATTTAACATAATTATAATAATTAAACAAAAATAAAACTGTATTCAAATAAAAGTTAAATAATGTCCCTATTAATTCTAAATATTATAATTTTGTACCATAAATTCATTTAAGTTATAAAAACAATTTTCTTTAAGCCATGATGTAATATCCTTTTTAAATTTATTAAACGGTAGATCTTTAAATTTATCAGGCAAATGGTTATAAATGTCAATAGCCTGTATGTAGGCATTCTTTTTATAAATATTTATATGACACCAAGGACGGTAAAGTTTGTTTTTGTATCTATTATTTTTCCGGCCCTCATCGGATTTTAATTTAAAGTACTCTGGGTTCAATTTAACGAAAATACAAATTTCTCTTATATACATGCAAGTTAGTGGTAGTAATTTTAATTTCTTAAATAAGGGCCTACAGCTGTCTAAATACCAGGCGCCAACAACAGCTCTTATACATTTTTTCTGCACACGAAATGCTTTTTCGACCTCAACTGAGTTCCCCCACAACACCATTTTAGTTCAAGTGATGCATTATAAGTTCAAGTGACACAAATAATGTACTCTAAAACATTGTCATACAATGAACCAATCATAACATCAGACAAAGCTACTGTTTATCTAGTTACCCGCGGTCGGAACAGTTAGGCGGTACAGCCTCACAATGCAGTATCGTATAAAAATATCAAGCAGGTTCCTTATATGCACCACAATGGGGGACGTGCCTTGCGGGACATTGGACGTACAGTCGTACAACCTTACGGAAACTACTGTGATGTATATCGTTCTTTTTTTAAAATAGGTAAAAAATTACGTTTTTTTTTATAGCGTAGGAGGCAAACGAGCAGTTAGGTCACCTGATACAAAGTGAACACCAACGCCCACAGACATCCGTAACACCAAAGGTCTAAAAGTTGCGTTGCCGACGTTTAATTTATGATTTGCAAATAACTGTAAATTTAACTTTGTAAAATATTGTTGTTTAAAAAAATAATAACTGAAGTTGTTCATTTTGTTTTTCGCATTTAGATATTAATCAATAGATGACATATTATACTGATTTAATATGACATAAAACATAGGTTTCGATTGATTTTTTTAATGTAAAGAAAATAAACGAAGTTTGATCAATCTGCAGATTATCATTAGCAGACAAATAAATTTTGACGACCAGGCAGGTACAGGACTCGGATAAGTGGAGCATGTTGCGCCGGGGGTCGCGGGTTCGAATCCCGCCTCGGTCATAGATGTTTATTTAAAAATCTTAAATATAAAAAATTTCTTAAATTTATAGAACACTAGCTGCGCCCCGCGGTTTCACCCGCGTAACTTTCGATCCCGTGGGAATATCGGGTCGAAAAATAGATGTTGGCCGATACTCAGACCTACACAATATGCTCACAAAATTTCATGAGAATCGGTCAAGCCGTTTCGGAGGAGTATGGTAACGAAAACTGTGACACGAGAATTTTATATATTAGATATTAAATATATTCCGTTGTCTAGTACTACGGGTACACAAGTCCTTACGGTACTTAGCACGGGGCTAGACTAACGTCCACAGATATGTATTATTAACTATTATTATTAAATTATTGAAATATTTTTAAAATCTAAATTAATAAGCAAAAGTAGATTCGTTTGCATTTAATAAATTCCTATAAGGTATGTGATATAGTACGAAAAAATGTAAATATTATTATATAATATGTTAAAGAAGATATTATCCTATCACTCAAAATAAACTCAGTAATACACTTATACTTGACAATAAAAACCCCATCTAAGTATTATTTTTATTCACCCGTGAGAAGATGGCGGGAGCTAGCGAGAATAAAACTTGGGTAATTTATTTTTACGAAAAGATGGATGCCCACAGTCCGTATGAATAATTCTCCAGCGGCCACCAGCTCTTTGTCGCATAAATTAAAAACACAGATGGAACGCATGGCATTTTCGTTATTTACTTTGTTTTAATGAGATTTTGTTGAGATGAAAAAGGTGCCTTAATGTTACGGAGAAGGGACACCCCGGCATCATTCAACGTCGGAGTTTTTTTCATTTCGTTGCGTTGAATTATTGTTTTGGCCTTACGCTGAAGAGATGTTCGCGCACAATGGATATAAATTATTTTTTGCCGAATGAATTGTTTTACGTAAGTCCTGGTGGCCTCTACGGTATGTACCTACCTATAGGGCGTATGCAGAAAACATAATTGATATAATTTGAAGGCCAATAAGCTCTCAGCTCTGGCGGAGCTACCGCAGCTACGAAATTCGCGTCTTGTCTTCCAATAAATATACCTATAGCAGAATAAAATTGTTACAAAGACGGTGTGTTTTGTTTATGTCCCACTGTTGCGTCCTACTTTAATAGCTTCGTTTACCTACCTTATCCTACTTAATATTATAAATGCGAAAGTTTGTATGTTTGTTTGTTTTGTTTGTTACTCCTTCACGCTTAAACTGCTGAACCGATTTTCATCAAATTTGGCACACACATAGAGAGTAACTTGGATTAACACATAGGATAGTTTAAATCTCGATAAAATGTTCCTATGGGATACCATGGGATGATTTTCTATTTTCCACGGGATCGAAATTTACGCGGGCGGAACCGCAGGGCGCAGCTAGTGGACTATAATTATAGTAGTCACCAATCAGCTATTACGTAAGTTCCTTTTCGGGACCAGGTTCAGATACAAACACACAAAATCAACACCCATATACATAGTCTGAGAATAAGGAATTTACTAGAAAGGGCCGCAACTTTTCCATTCTTTCATTCATTTCACCATTCCTCATTCAATCCATGACTGCGACATAAAGTTTTTAAACCACCCTTAATGCGACAGTGTTTTTTTTTAATTTTAGATCTTATGAAAAACGTTTCTTCGCCATTGGAAGACCTTCCATCTGATGGGCTGGAATGCAAGCAGCTTGTGACAGTGACTGGAGGACGCTCTCGGGCTTCAGGGCTCTATGGCCTAAAGGGCCAGTATTAAATGTCTTCTGGCAGCCATGATACCTTTATCATATCTACTTATCGCTATTAATATAATTTCGGAATTTATTTAACGAAAATCAGTTATTTTTTCGAGATTCAAATACATATGATTATATTATGTACCTGTCTCGAAAACCGTTGTCCTGACATGCTTTGCCAATAGGATTCATAACCTTAGAACCTTAAATTTTTCGTTCCAATAATGAGAGGAGAGAGCTCGATGGCTCTTACACTATATTTTGCACATTTTAAGAGACTGCACAACAATAGTTAGGTTGCGAAAAGAGATGAAAATTCTACCTCATCATAATGTTTCTTTACTAAGACCACTTGATCAGAATGCTGCCTCCGGGACCCATTTGCCAAGCTCATTAATTCTTATTGAGGCTCTACCAATAGTATTTACCACGATGCCTATAATTCTGTACTTCTGTAGCATATTAGGTAACTCACTATAAATTAATTTGCATACACGGCCACCTCACGGCCAAGGCAAATATTCGCTAAATCGTTGCGCAAAAAAATTAAGTACCATTCAAGCCTCATTAGAAATAAGCGACGTAAGCGACGTCCACGTACTTACAGGCTCATACCAGTCGGCGTCCCTTGTCCTGCGCTAATAGTATGTTACTTATTAATTACAACCGGTCGGGACGCGGCAGATCCTATCTCCGGAGGATGACCAGATCTTTAATTACTCACAAATTTATCTGAGGTCATAAACGCGTTGACACATCCACATCCGACCCGAGCTTTGGTATTATAAGGGTAATTATGTATTTCTAGACGGTATAGCATCGCCATAACAATAAACGTTAGGCTAGGAGACGGCGACGGTATAAAAGTCTTGTTTGGTAATATTGTTAAAATTTAAGTGAACTTTAATGAAGAATACATCGGATACATTTGTATGAAATTAATTTGTATGATGGTTTTAATATTTTGTCTCTTGTTATTTTAATGCTTTTATATCATGATCACAAAAGAAAAAAAAGAACCCTTATAGGATGGTAATTTATAGTCCATCTCTCTATCAAGAATATTTTTTACAAGAAGAGAGACTGAAATTTTGCAAGAAATGAGGTAATACAAATAAACGGAAAATTATAAAATTTGTGATATATCATAGGAAAAAAAACATAACAAACTTAACAGTATTTTGTACAATGATATTTTATAGATAGATCTTAATTATGAAAAAAATTGTTAGGTGTGTACTTATAAGTTTACATATACCGACCAACTTTTGCACTATTCTCGTAGTTGACTAGTCTTTATAAAGCTTATCGTCCAAATTTTTCTAAGAGGACGTGAAAATAGAATCCACCCTACTCTCATTTTACAATCCGTTATCACGTTATGGGACCTAAAATATTAGTTTGACATTCGAATCGCCAGCTCCTCGACTATACTCCTATAAAAACTATAAATAGGACTCTACATTACCGTACTGAAGGACTGGGACCTTACATTTATCGTCCATAACAATCAGTAATAAAAGCTCAGGGATAAAATACATACTTTACAGTCCCTTTTGTCGGCGACCATCTTTAATTCGTGCAATAGTAGCTAGTTATTTGTTCACATGCCTCTAAAATTTAGTCATAAAAATAATTTGTTTAGTTATTGGTGAAGTTACTTGATATCACATAATATATTTGTCGGCTATGGTGAGCCAGTTGCTAAGTTGACAACGATTTTATTGGTAGTTAAGTCTTGGATTTTTATATGTGAAGCATAGACCATCTTCCGTCACTCATAATTTTAGGATCTACTCAGTTGCCACTCAAAAGAGTATGGTGTAGTCACTTGGAAAGTTTTAAAGATTGAGCAATGTCATGTCATGTCTATGTCAATCTTAATGGGAATCTTCCCGGTTATGACCGGGGAAGATACCTATTCGTGGAACTAAGTGATATTTATATTACCATCATTTATAATTGCTATTTAATTATTTTAGGCGTGCAAAAAAAATATAGGTACGCCCAAGTAGGGTTTTTCCGACATTGTGGTTAACGATTCACCTAATAATGTACCTTAGGGTCCGCGCGTCTAGATTGTTACGCCAACTAGAGCTAACAATAAGCGTGGGTCCAGCCCGGAGCGGTGCTGCTGAATTGAGCGCTCCGGGCGTCCAAGCTACCGCGCGTACTACTGCATGTGAGGGTAAATAGAAAAAATATTTCCCGATAGTATTACCGTAACCGTACTTTTCAGTATTACAATACTTTTATTTTTTTTACTAAGAGATTAATTAACGTGGAGAATAAGCAGCAAATATAATGCGCCGGTGGTTGACTAACGAGGAACAATTAGCGTGGGTCCAGCCCGGAGCGTTGCGGCCGCCGCGAGCGCCCGGGGCGTCCCAGCTACCGGGCGTACTGCATGTGAGGGTAAATAGAAAAAATTTACCTGATAGTATGAGCGTAACTTTTGATTTTTGCACTGACTTTTAAATGTCACTACACTAACTGCAATGTAAAGACGAACAGCTCAACGCCTGTTTTAATGAGAGCCTCACGAGTCATGACTCGGAGGTTTTTGTGGTATTTGGCACTACCAGTGAACCCCTTACGCCACGGACCTCACCAAGAGCTGGTGCTGGTATTTAGAATTATTACGCAAAAAATATAATACAGTAAGTTTAATTATATTAAATAAACCGGTAACAGCTCGGAAAATCTCCAGATTGAAACATTATTTGAGTGAACCCTACAAGATGATTATTTATGATAAATTATGTGAAATAACAGAGGAAGGAGAAGATATTGATATTGATGCCACACTGCATGCTTGCATGCAGCCGAAGTGGGTCGGCACGACCGGGGAGGTACCTCTCGCTTACACGAGACCGTAAAGTGACTTGTTTGGTAAAATTATATTGACTTTGATCGTCATAGAATTTTTTTATTCTATTCGATAGGAAAATGAACACTTATATCGTCTGAGGACAAGATACT
>LUGF01023799.1:11923-25373 GCA_001625245.1 Calycopis cecrops
GGCAAAATAACGGATTGAGAATTCGGCCACATAACATTACACGTTACCATGACAACATATTTTCCGACAATGACAAGACAACGGCTGTCGGGTCAACTAGTTTATAAAATATGTGCGTAGAACAAACCGTGTCGTTATCAACGTTACGAAAAAATGTAGATTCGGAGACTTGGGACCATATAGTAGGTGGAGGACCATATAAGAAAATAAAATATTGAATCTTATTCCATGTTTTTAGAGGATCCTGATTCCATTCCATTGCAAGTGGCGAAAACACGGGGTCTATTGCCAGGGCTGCAGACTTAGAAAATACCGCAATAATAAAGATATAAGCCTAGAGCATAAATAATTACCGTACAATAAAAATTCTTAAAGTACACCTGTTTGCCAAGCGCATCATGAGACCACATCCAAGGAAAATTACTAATAAGCTGTTTGAAGAGCTGGTTTTACTTAAGCCCAACTTAAAATTAAATTGATTATTCTTGTGCTATAATAAAAAAGCTCAAATTCAAATCTTGTTTTCTTACGAAAGTATTTTATTTGTATAAAGTATTTATAAAATACCTATTTTGTATCTAGTATTTCAAATACCTTTCGTAAGTATTTTGTATCTGGTATATTATACTATATGAATAGATACTTAATTTAAAAGTATTTTGTATTCGAATTACTTTGTACAGGGTATTTTGTACATCACTGGGCCCACGCTGCATGCATGTCGTGCCGGTCTCATTCGGCTGCATCTATGCATGTATTCAGCTTGGCACTACCTTTGATGGTCACCACACACTTATCAACTCGGAAAGGGAACGTAAACGTATCGCCTTGAGCTGTTCAGTATTCTTTGTATGAAACTCCATACTGCAACGTACACTAATGGAAGACGTAACGAAATCGCCTCACCTCGAAAAGCGAAGGCGATACGTTTACGTTCCCTTTCTGAGTTGATAAGTGTGCGATGTCATGGCCCAAATCAGCTCCATTTACCTGGGCTGATATGAGCACGTGCAGCTCCAGCTCCATATACCTGGGATGGTGGAGCACCTGCAGCTCCAGCTCCACACACCTGGGGTGGCGGAGCACCTGCAGCTCCACGTACCTGGGATGGTGGAGCACCTGCTGCTCCAGCTCCTCATACCTGGTGTGGTGGAGCACGTGCAGCTCCAGCTCCACATACCTGGGGTGGTGGAGATCCTGAAGGTCCCGCTCCACACACCTGGGGTGGCGGAGCACCTGCAGCTCCACATACCTGGGATGGTGCTGCATCTTCAGCTCCAGCTCCACATACCTGGGATGGTGGAGCACGTGCAGCTCCAGCTCCACATACCTGGGGTGGTGGAGATCCTGAAGGTCCCGCTCCACATACCTAGGGTGATGGAGCACCTGCAGCTCCAGCTCCAAACACCTGGGGTGGCGGAGCACCTGCAGCTCCACATACCTGGGATGGTGGAGCACTGACGGCGGTGTGAAGTGCACCAGCAGCACAGGCGGGTTCCGGCTGGGGTACATATACGACTCAAACTTCTCCTCGCGCAGGTGGCTGATGTCCGGCACATCCAGCACTGCAACAATACGCCATTTTGAAATACTGTCATAACTTGCCATTTTATAATACTGTTTATTTCTTGTATTTTTCATTGATGATAAAAACAATAAATCAGACCATGTTGGTCTGACATAAAGAGGAGACGCGGCAGACCAAAAAGGAGATGGCGAGACGTACTCTACGTACCTGCCTGATTGGCATGATGCAGCTCTGAACAGAGAAAAATGGGGCAGGCCCTTTTCCTAACAATGGGACACATAATGGGCTTTTTTTTATACCACGATGGTGGCAAAAAAAGCGTACGGCCCACCTGATGGTACGTGGTTACCGTAGCCTATGGACGCTTGCAACACCAGGGGCATCACATGCGCATTGCCGTCGGCCCTTTAAGAACCTATTGACTCCCCTCTTGAAGATCCAGCTCCTCATACCTGGGGTAGTGGAGCACCTGCAGCTCCAGCTCCACATACCTGAGGTATAAGCCGGTACAAGCTTGATATAATAATAATAACATAATGATGTTGGTCTGGTTTCTCTCTCTCTCATCCTATCATGTTCCCGGTCGCATCCGAAGTTGTGACACTTCCGATCCCGGAGTACGATTTCCTACTTTTAGCAGAATCTTCGGCAACCTTTGATGTTACATTATAGGTACTGTAATGGTTAGCAGAAAAGCAGAGTCTTCTCGAACAGTATGAAAGGTAAAACCTTTAAATTGATATACTTAAAAAAAAAGTATACGATTTTAATATTGGAATGCTTTGAAAATTTGTCTTTTGTTGACAGACGTAAGATTTTTTCATTCTACGACTCGCCTTCGTGCGCGAAGAACAAATATATAATAAAGTCAGCATGGAAGTCTAGTTAGGATTATTTTAAATAATAATATGTTGTAATTATATGAGACAATAAATAGACATATTATCCAAGGCGTGTTATTTACTACTTCATTAAGCCAGATTGGCAAAGTTATAGGTACAGTTTAACAAGATAGGTAATCCGGCTGCATAAACATAGCTACGCCCCTTCAACTCATCTGGAGCAGGCGTTACAGTACGCATGTCTACCTGCGACGCCAAGCCAGCACTTCTTGGATCTATCCCTTCTGGGACTTGGCTGGTGACGGCAAGGCCAAAATATTATTGCCCTTCACTTAGCGGTTTACGTATGACATGGTAGTGTAGGTCTGGTCTGGTTTAAAAGCCTTCCCAGCAAAACTTCGGCCATGGGACTATCTCCATAAAGACGAAACATCTGCGCAGGACATGTTATAGTTCGCACGTGTTTTACTTGCTGTGCGAAGTGCACTTTCTACATTCCCTAATCCGATGGGACGGCAATTCTTTCTGTGTGAGCCTCCTAGGGCGGCTGAAAGCTGCCGTGAGGTTTTAGTGGATTCAGCTTCTCTCGCTAGGCAGTTCAGAATCCTCACACTGGTCGGTAACCCATCCAGGGCGGCCCGATGCGTTGTAACTGCTTTCCTCACGTTAAAAAAATGCGGCCGTCAGAGTATGTAAAAATGCATACCGATGAAGACAGGGCCGGGGTCGTCGGGTGTCTTGACGTCTTTGGAGCACACCACGGTCCCGTTGGGCAGCACCACGTCCAACCCGTTCTTGAGCTGGCCCAGTAGGGGGCCCGGCCGCACGCCACGCGACACGCACTTCTCCAGGTCTAGCGTGCCTTGACGCTTCTAGAACATCAGTTTATAGTACTGTTATTATGTCGCTGCAGACAGTGCCATAAATCATTATCAGGGTAGGTGTTAGCGGCGCGGGTGCAAGGACGTTATCGATAAAACCTTCTGAAAAAACATTCACAGTTTATAGTCCTATTATTATGTCGCTGCAGACTGGGCCATAAATCAGGCTAGGGTTGTGCGTTAGCGGTGCGGGCGCAAGGCCGTTATCGATAAAACCTTATTCGTTACATAAACACTTATCGACATCAATATACGCAGCACTACACCTTAAGGATCGTGAGTGGGAAAGGGAGCGAAACACTCGCGCCACCGCTCCCACGATTTATGACAGAGTCAGCAGCAACATATTAACAGATCTGAAGTAACAGCTAGCGCCAAGCTGCAATGCAGCCGAGTTGAGCTGGCACGAGCGGCGAACCTGTCGCTTATATGACACCGCCGTAAAGTGACAGCTATACAGTGGAGCCGAGGAGGAAAGTCTTAACTATTACTGGAAAAATATAATTTATATCATTATCTCAGTCTTACTTCTTACAGTATAAAAAATTAAATGCTAATTATTCAAACACTACGTGTTAGGAATTTATTTCTCCGTGGCGCATAGCAGCTGGGATTAATCTGGCTGCCCTATCTTTTTTTGGCTTGTATTATTCATTGGAAACTTGCAGTCTCCTTCTCCTGACTCTTTCCTTCTATTTTCTTCTAACGAGCGGTGGGTCAAGTCCGCTTATAAAAAAAAACAGAAAATAGCGTCTTATAAACGCCCTTGCAGGCACGAAACTGTTACGTTCCACCAAGACGAGCGTGCAAGCCAGAGCGCGGAACAAAGGATACAGACGATCGGCTGAAAGGTTAGGCTTGAGACTTATCTCTCTTTCACTCACACACACATGTTTATCGGACGTGGGTGTGTGCATTGTGCACGCATGCATTCTCTATTCCCTCATTCTCCTATTCCGATGGGACGGCAGTCCGACACGACCGGTGAGAAATCAGGCGAAGGACGGCTTAACGTGCTATACAAGGGCACGGGGGTACAACACCCCCAACTTCCTGACTCTGGACTCTTAGAAATTGAATCCCAATAAGAATTTTTCGACGGACCCGGGATTCGAACCTGGGATCTTGCGTCTGTGGTTGAACACGCTTACCACTAGATCACGAGGCAGTCATATACGAAAACTATTTCAATATTGGTACCAAAATATATTAAGCGATGCTCACATTAAGCGCACAAATGTATGCGACGGAACATTGGGTTTTCCTTCTAAGATCCACCAGTGCTTTGTCAGTTTTCACCAGGTCCGGTTCTGCAATACATATAAAATTTTGATAAAGGATCATGTTTAGTAGATTGATTGTCTATGTTTAGCCATAGACGATACACTTAATATTGATACCATAGATGATGTCTATGGTTAGGTATAGATGACAAGAGAGAGAGGGATGTCTGACATCACGACCATTACTTAGTGACGTAAAGACGCATGTATCACCGTAGGTATAGAGCTGTGGATTACGAGTAAAGATGAGAACTTAAGCATCAGCTGTCAAACCTTAATCTGTCAGACTTGTTCTACTTCCACTTGGCATGTGTATGTAACAGATGAGAAAATTAAAGCTGCATATGAACATAGGATTTTGTTTAATTGTTACCTATTATTGAATAATATATTATACCAACATTAATATGTAACTGGTGATTTTATTTTTCACTCGTATGCCATTATGTAAATTGTAATCGTAAAGCAGATGAGTATTGGTAACGCCTCTATACGAGTATGAGCCAAATTCAATTGCACTTATAAGAACCCTGTCAAAATATGCACTACAACCTTTTTAGACAAGTGCGACAGAAGGGTAATGTTTCACGAGTGCCTATTATATGTATATGGGTTTGTATGTTCCCTCTTAAAGCATGAACTTGATAAGCGCAGCCTGTTGCACTAGGGATCGCGGGTTTGAATCCCGCCTAGGTTATGGATGTTTATATACAGTGTGTCCGGTGTCGACCTAGCGATAATTTGAGGTTACAAAATATACCTAATTTCATCGACAAAAACATACATTTGTGGGGGTCTACCCCCCCCCCCCTCCTGTCAGAATGGCCGCCATTTTAATTTTTTTCGATTTTTGTCGATACCTCTGACAAAAAAAGGCCGATAACTATGGACAGAAATGTTCTAAAGATGTAAAAAAAAATTGTTTAAAAAGTAAAAGTAACATCTTTCAAATAAAAATAAACATCAGGAAAGATTTAACTTTAAAGTATCTTAAAAAAAAATTCCAATGCTAATTGAAGTCGAAAATCGACTGTTTTTTTTCCATTTTTCTAACATATTTCAAAAATTAGTACATTGATATCACTGTTTTTATTACTACACTAAAACTTAAGGATATTACCTACAAATTGACATCAAAGTTATTAATCTCAGTAGAATAACTTGAGAGCTAGCGCTGTTTGAAAATGCCCCTTCACAAGGGTTATGTGTAGAGCCACGTTATACGTCACATGTGCCTTCGGTAGTGTGTAAAAGTCCATAGATATTATTATTAGCTGAATTGAGCATTCGTTATGTAAGAGTAACTAGAACTTTATGGTGTAACTGAAACTTGGAAAAACTTTAAAAATTACATCGAGATATCTTTATTGTCTTTATAAATTAAATACCTTTATTAAATTAATGAACATTCCATTAATTTTCAGTAGCTACTTAGTACACTACAAATTCATCACCGGCGGAAGCGCGGCAGAATGCCACCAGGCTTCCCGTACTTTCGCCAATTTGTGGCAAGGCGCAAAAACCCAGTTTTACAGTCCGCGTGAGGCGGACACTACCTGCCCACGCTCTCGAGGCGGGCGAGTCCATTATGGATTTTTTCGGGAGAAAAAAATCCTAGCTATCATTTTACCTTTCTTTCTGGATATCGTGGAATCTTTCACAGTTGGAGAATTGTTGAGATTTCGTCTGTAGTAGTCGGTGTCGTCATCCAAAAACACTTTAAGCTTTGGGTCTAGTTGTGGCAGATCTTGCTTCTTCCTTTTAGCCGACGGTGCAGGATCTTTTTGAAGGGTACAATCCGGTCCCCTGGAAATATATTTGCAAGAGGTAGTGCCACGCTGCATGCATGTAGCCGAATTGGGCCGGCGCGACCGGCGATGTACCTCTCGCTTTTACGAACCCGGCATAAAGTGACAGCTGTGCTGTGCGTTTCGTGCTGTAAGTAGCCGGTGGCCCACGGAGGGAGGAGGATAAAGCAGGGCAATGCATCTGTATTACCTCTATGCGGATGTCTACGGGCATCGGTAGTCATGAAAATAGCTCCGATTGCTCCTTTGACTATAAAAAAATTATAGTGTCAATAAAAATTCTATTTCCATGGAGGTTTCTGTATATTTAGTAAGTATGGATTGCAAGAGGTAGTGGGGACAGCGGCGCGCCGCGTAACATGTGGAACCGGCACGACCTCTCTTCCACGAGACCGGCGTATAGTGCCAGCTGTGCTGTCGCGTTTCGTGCGGTGTGTAAGTAGCCGGTGGCCCATGGAGGGTACGAGAGAGGAAGACAACGCATGTAACCTATGCGCCTGTCTATGGGTGTTAGTATTCATGAAAATTACCTCGTTTGCTCCCTACACCATAAAAAAAAATGTATTTCACCTTCTTGTAGCAATATATTTGTACATAGCAAATATCCAGAGGATCGTAACTTGCGCTTGTGGAACGGCGAGAAGCTATCCTACTAATATTATAAATGCGAAAGTTTGTATGTTTATTACACCTTCACGCAAAAACTGCTGAACCGATTTTCATGAAATTTAGCACATAGGTACAGAGGATAACTTGGATTAATACATAGGATAGTTTTTATCCCGAAAAAATGTTCCTATGTGATGCCATGGGACGATTTTCTATTTTCCACTGGATCAAAATTTACGCGGGTGATACCGCTGGGCACAGCTAATGTACCTTAGAAATCTTATAAAATTTACTCACAGTAAAACATATTTCACAGTCATAGTACTGTCGGAGAAGTCTCGAATCGGACCACACTTTGACATATTCACTTTCATGTCTTTCATTATCACAAATCTCTTTGTGGCGCTGTACAGCTCATCCTGGATAATAAAAACTTGCTTTTAGACAACATCAATTAGTGAAGATATAATCTCTGCTTAATATTGAAAATATCATCTTTATTTCTTTTAAGATGTATTTTTGGTGGCACATGGATGTTATTTAGAATGTCAAATAGACATTTACTCAGCACACCACACACAGTACCATTACATAACACCAAATAGGCCCTATAATGGTACACAATATGACTGAGGTAATAATAGTTCTGCTATTGTTATTTAAAGATAATGCTTAAAATATAACAGAGATGCAATCATTTCATCAGTAATAAACCACTGAGCAATGCAATTTACTGATTGATGTGAGGATTTGCAAATAAATTAAATACTTTTAATATACATAGTTTTGTTTATAAATTTTACGAGTGACTGCTTTATGTTATGACAACTATATGTCTATTAAGTTCCTAAATTTTATCAACTGAGTGCTCATTGATATTAAAATGGTGGAAGTTGTAGGTATACAAGTACCTATATTACGAATCTTTAATCTAAATATAGAATAGATAGCAGTAGTATTATCGTATTAACATATGACACTAGTATGTTTATTTGTTACACACTCATAGTGTATGAGTGTGCAACAAATAATATTATATTATAATTCGACTTATATACTTAGTCTGGCCATAAATATTGTTATATTTAAAAATAAAAAAGTATTACATTTAAATTTGGAATATGTCGTTTTTATACGATTGTTCATTGTGTTTTATCATTTTGGCGCCAATACATTGTACAATATTTTGCTTCTTCTGTTTGTGGCAGAGAAATATTTGGCAGTCGACGTAGTGTTCCTACGAAAATGATGGTCAAAGCAGTAAGGGAAAGAATTTAAAGAAATCCTGTCCGAAAGCAAAAAAAATTATCTCGGGAAATAAGGACAGCACCTAGAACCATGTCGCATATTTTAAGAGATGACTTAGGACATGCAGGCTATAAGAGATGCACTGGTGCTTTCATAACTGATAAATTAAAAGATGACTATTGTGGAAAAATTGAAACAACTACTGAAGCGGTACGCAAAGGGAGGTCACAAAAAAATTTAGCCCCTATATAACACCATGTTCATTAACCAAGTATGGTCCTTCCAGCAAGACTCGGCGCCGGGTCATAAAGCTCGGTTCACGCAGCTTGACAGCTTTTTTTCTTTGTAACAGAACTTATAGCTAGACTATGCAAGATGGATGCAAAAACATTTTTTATCTATTTATACAACATAACAAATTAGCTGCGCTCTGCGGTTTCCCCGCATTAGTTTGATACGGTGGAAATATGGACATGAAATATAGATGTTGCCCGATTCTCAGTCTTATCCGATATGCACACAAAATTTCATGAGAATAGGTCTATCTGTTTCAGAGGAGTACGGTAACTAACATTGTGACACAGGAAATTTATATAAAAGATATTTCAAAGTAATTAATGAAAAAATTGGCAGTATCATGAAGTCTTATATCTTAAATGTAAGTATTGTGTAAACGACATAATGTAAAGTTAATTAAGTTTTAAAGATGTCTTTATAGACACATGTTTAGTATATTGGTGGTCTATGTTTAGTTAAAGACCGTACACTGAGTATTCATACCATAGATGATGTCTATGGTTAGGTACAGATGACAAGAGAGAGAGGGATGTATGACATCACGACCATGTCTCAGTGACAGCTACAAGCATGTATCACCGTACGTTTAGGAGCTGCGGATTACCAGTAAAGATGCACTTAGGCATCAGCTGTCAACGCTGATCTGTCAGACTTGTTCTACTTCCACTTGGCATGTGTATGTAACAATTATATGATGATTGCAAAAAATTTCGATATATACAAGGTAGATAAAAGCGAGGGGGCTTTAAATGAATCCACATATTTAGTGTATCATTTCCAGGCTACACAACAAAAATCATGTCAATCGGAGCAATAGCTCAGCCACAGGAATTTTTAAAGCTTTTTCTCACACTCACGCGAGCCAGGTTTAACTATGGGTGGCTGGGGTCATTCACCCCATGCGAGGTTTGCATAAAATGCTAAAGCGCCATGCATTAAAGCATTTTTCGCTATTTAATTTCTTCGAAAAAAGTATTTTCGTATACTTGTCATAAACTTTTTTCAATAGTTTTGGATTAACTGAAGGCACTTATTTGGTTTAATTTAGCGCCTCTTGCTTTTGTCAACCTTGTATACAATATTTTGGATTTTTTTTACAATTAATCTGTAAAAAATTACAGTTATTCCAAAACTATAAATAAAAGGATATTTAGAGTAAGACACATAGAATTACAATAAAAAGTAGTAGTCTTCTAGACACTACCTGTGCCCATGAAAATTTGGAGAAGAGGTTATACTGATGTACAAGACCCGATCTAGGGTGGGGCAAACTGGGCAATTGTCTGGGGCAGCAAGATTGAGGGCTGGCAAAACTGAGGGAAAATTTGTCTTTTTATAGGTTAAAATTACACCACCTATAGAATATTGCATGGGTAAAAAGTAGCAAATATTATTTTACCTGGAGTGACGAATTAGCTGGATCTAGCCCTGCTGATGTACTACCCTTATATTATTAGATTTTATCCTTTCATTCTTACCAATCCTTCGGGGCCATGTAAAGTAATTTTTGGAACTCCAACATCTTGTAGTGTGAGTGAGAGGCCGGGCAATCCACCAATATTTTTCCAAGTTTTACTTGTTATAAAAATGTGCTCCAATTTTGATAACTTGACTTTATGCTCATGTGCTAGACGTTGAGTACCCTCTCCGCAGTTAAACAAGTATCTGAAAGACAGATTTAGTACTATAATAAAAAAAATACTATAGTTTGACAATTTATAAAATATTACTGTTAGATATGTGTTTTAGAAATCTCAAGCAGATTCAAGTTGAGAGGAGAATGTCAACAACAAACGGTATTAAATTTATCAACATTTAATTATTGTGTAATATTTAAATATCATAAAAAATAATTCACTATCAATCCAATTCCAGGTCCCCGTCCCATCTGTCATCAGTCATGTATCTAGTAACAGTAGATTGGTTGTCTTGTAGTTCATTGAAAGATTCCTATATCCAGCAGTCCACTGAAACTGAAACTATAACTAATTCCCTATTCTGCCATCCACAATGTTACTCCATATTTATTATTTATTACAAAACATTATGCAATATAACTTACCGCTTTTGATCAGTAAAAAGATACAATGTGTTAGGTACTCCTCGTGCTCCGGAACCTAATACCTGTAAATATACAGTACTGGGTCCATATTTCTCAGACTTTTTTGCTATTTGTTGCCTGTGCTTTTGGGCTTCAGCGATTCGTGCTGTATTAGTCTTCGGCATGTCAGCTAAAAATTCCAACAGCTTCTTGGTGCGTTTACTGCTATATTTTCTGACTAATTCTACTTTAACCACACAGTTTGTCCATACAATTTTACAGTACATGTGTTTAAAGGTTATATTTATCAGAGTTAAATTATATCATATTTATGTGCTCTACATAAGCTTTTACTATTTTTTCCCAACTGAATGTCGATTTTTAATTTTACATTTTTTAAAGAAAATTTACAAAAAATTTTACAAAATAAAATGTATTGTCTCAATGTTGACAATAATCGTAACAAAATGAATTTAGACTATGACATTGACAGCTCAGCACTCACCGGCTAAACATTTTTCTTTTCATTCTTCCCCTATAATTAATTACAAAAGTAACACATCACTGTTAATATTAATAATTATTCATAGAAACACATATCTTTAGTGAGCATAGAAATTATTAAAAAATAATAATTTATAGAAATATTTTTAGCTTAGATGTTTACATTAGTTCAAAATTAAAATTAAATGATGCAACACTCAAATAAAAAAATGGCGTTCAGTACAGTACAGTTGCGCAATTTAAATGTATGTCTTTACGAAATTAATATAGGAATTTAATATTTAGTGCTAAAATTCTATCAAGGACACTGAAAATCATGTTTGTGTTGTTTGTAAATTTGAAAATTGAATGGTAGTGTAATATATCTGATAAAATAGATGTTATTGGAAACCTGTCATGAACCGTGTATTTCTTGTTGTGGTGATGTATTAAAAGTAAAAATAATGAAACGAAGAATTATTCGGCTGTGCAAATAGTGTAAAAAATTATGGCTGTGTTATGGGTGATTTTCATTTTGACCTCGTCAGGCTTGCATTTCGTGCATGGATTGCCTATTAACCCATCGTCGAAAATCTACCCGCAAGGTATGTCAATAGAAGCAAAAATATAGTCTTACCTCGTAATTTAAATATAAAATGAACAACGGTTATTTTTTAATTTCTACGAACAAACGTGACATGAATTTACTTTATATTTTATTTCGCAGTTTTAAGCTTTTCGATTTGTTCAGTAAATTCGATTTCGCCGCTAAATTAAGAATTAAAGCCCTAATTTAATTTACAGTCTTTTTCAGTCCTTCAAATCTGAAATGTGTCAACTTAGGCATAATACTAATCCTCTACAATCTGTTCTTCTATCATCAACTATCCTCAAACAGAAATCATATTTGTATAGTGGTAAAGATTATTACTAAAACCCGTAGGCTTTCCAATAAATAAGTATTTTTTGGTGGGCCTCAAATGTTATAGTATTATTGTCCTATTTATCTACTACACAAAAGGTTATAGATCTCTAGCCACGTAGATCCTTCAATTGGACATTCTTATCACTATTATTACTACTTTGTACTTCTAACTTTTCTGTCTTATTGAACAAGCACCTATTACATTTTTACAAAACTACAAGTACACACAGCGTAATTATATTTTCATTAACTACTATTTAAATCTGGTCCTGGTGATTATTACTGCCATAAAGGGAAGGTCCCTAATAGTTACATTAGGTATAGTCTTAATAGTCTATTGACTAGGTTTTTTATATGTTGTTCAACAAAAACGATAAGGAAATTGTAGTTTATATCTATTACACCTAAGTTGGGTACTTAAACTATAGTAATTACCATGATGACATTAACAACATTATGAATACATTAGGTATGTATAACAACATACACAAGAATACAAAACAAGATAAGAATATTTATGTGGATTGTAACATGACTCATGTTATGTTTATTCATAATAGTAATGCATTTATTGTATAATTAGCCTCAAGTAACATATTTAGAAGTCTGTAGTTCATTGAGAGCTGAATTAAAAACTATATGCTATTTTTGATTTTGAAATTGCTAGTTATTTTTATTACAATATTTAATTTTTGTCTTAATATTATTAATGACTACATAATATAATTTATAAAAAAATGTTGCCTAGATCAGAAAAGCTACCCTGGAATTTCTTTAGGAATAAATAATTTTTATTTCATAAAATATAGTATTATGTTATGAGAAATTATGATCTATCTCTGCCAAATTTCATCAAAACCTATTGAATAATTCTTATTTTAAACAACTGCAAACACAAATCCATACTTGAAAATTTCAAATTTAAAAAATTTGTAATAATATTAGTAGAGAAGAAGGAACCATATATTTTTAATTGTATGATGAAGATTTTTCAACTATGTGGCCAGAAAAAGTAATATGCTTATTCAATAAAGTAATATCAAAAACAAATTAAAAATAGTACATAAGACATTGAAATTAAGTCTTGGTATGCAGTATACAGATAATATTACTACTTAGCTAACCTGACAACATTGCTGTATCTGACTACTTTTAATGTTTTTTAATTTAAATAAAATATATCATATTAAATATATATACATAATATAATTGAACCAATCTGTGTGAAATTTCTTTACATCGGTCCAGTAGTTTCGGCACAGTCTAAATTTTTCATATATATAAAAAACATTCATTGTGTTGTTGATGATGATAACAACAAGGCACAGTATTATTTTATGTTGTCATTCAACATTCTCTCTTTGTTTTCTATAAACAATATGTAAGTAATCATCTCATCTCTCACTCATCAACAAAAAAATATTAATATGGATGTAAGGATTAATACTTATAAATAGTTATTAGCCACTATTTACTCTGCCTATATAATAAAATAATAATTATAG